>CM051272.1:51948091-51960591 GCA_027921565.1 Artemia sinica
CCCCCAAAAAAAAAAAAACAACAACTTGTTAACGATGTTTAATTCCAAAAATCATGGGATTTCAGTTTAGATTTATTAGCTCTTTCCAAGACTGTTCAAGACACCTATAGTTTTAACTACAAACAAGAGTTTGGATACTCCCCGTTTCTCTAACGGTAAAAGCATAAAGCCTGCTGCGTATTTGGCACTTTACCAAAAACAAATCATATTACAAATATTTTATTTTCTACTTAATATAACATTGAAAATTTCAGTGAAATAAAATCCTTAACTAATGAGCTTTCAGCAATTAATATCATTATATATCAAATATTCTGCTTAATTTTATTAGCTCTTGCCAAGACTGTTCAAGACACATATAGTTTTGTTTTGGGATTTATTTCGAAAATAAAAAATTACTTTGGAATAGGGAATTTTGAAAAACTTTTAACTTTTGCAATCGAAAACGAACAGAAATTACTTTAAAAAAAAATTCCGAGAAAGAAGTATTTCAAAGAAAAGTAAAGGCCATATTAAACGTAAGATCAGAAGAAATAAAAACCTACCATAATTCAAACTCAAGACGACCAGAAATTACTATTAAAGAAAAAATGAAGACCAAAACGAACAGAAATTAAATAAACAATCATATTAAAAAAATACAACGGGTACTAATATAAATGAGTAAATAAATCTTAAAACAAGTAAAACTTAAATTGAATATGCAAATCAAGCTTAACACGAACATAAAACTTCTGCTATCGAATATTAAATGAAACACAAAACGAACATAAATTAAACAAACAGCCATAACAAGCAAACATACAACACTTACCAATATAAATGAATAAATAAATCTTAAAACGATTAAAACTTAAATTGAACATACAAATCAAGCTTAAAGCAAAAAAAAAATCACTACAAACAAGAGTTTGGATACTGCCCCCTTCCCTAACTATTAATATCTAAAACCTACTACATCATTGGCGTATCACCGAAAACGAATTATATTACAAATATTTTCTTTTCCAGTTATTAGAGCATTGGAAATGAAAAATAAAAATTACAGTAAAATAAAATGTTGAACTGGTGGGCTTTCAACAATTGAAATCATCACATATCAAATATTCAGTTTGATTTTAGTTTTTCTTTCCAACACTGTTCAACTCAGATATACTTTTCTTTTTAAGCTTGATTTGAACATATCCTAAGGGAATATGTTCAAAGGATGAAAGCAGATGACGCTCTGCCTTTAGAGGATTTAAGCGAATGGTAGCCTTGTTTCTTATTTGTAATAAAATAAAATAAAAAAATCAGTTTTTTAACTGAAAGTAAGGAGTGACATTAAAACTTACAACGAACAGAAATTATTCTGTATATGAAAGGGGCTGTCCCCTCCTCAACGCATCGCTCTTTACGCTAAAGTTTTTTATTGTTTTAAAAAAATAAAGTTGTGAGACAGTCAAACTTTAGCGTCAAGAGCGAGGCGTTGAGGAGGGGACAGTCCCTTCATATATGGAATAATTTCTGTTCGTTTTAAGTTTTAGCGTCGCTCCTTACTTTACGTTAAAAAAACTTGTTTTTTTATTTAATTTTTGAATGTTTTTGAATTAATACAGTTTTTGATTTTGTCTCACACGTACATGAATAATTAAAACAAAATGTGCATATTAATTTTACTTTTATTTGGTTAAATGGCTTTCTCGAAAGTTGTTTAATTTTATTTACGAACGTTTTTATTTGTAATGAATATACGTAACTTACGAATTAACTTACGTAACGAACTTCTATATTCATATATCTTTAATACGTATATTAGGGAGTTCACCCCCTAGTCAATACTCTTTACGCTAAAGTTTGAATTTTCTTCCAATTCTCTAGAAATGACCCCTTAATCACAAAGGCCGTTAATTAGAATAAATAGCTCTTATGAAAGTACTAAAAAATCTTTGGCTTAAAGATCGAGGTATTGACTAGGGGTCAAACTCATCCTGTACGTGATAATTTCTGTTCGTTTTAGGTTTTGATGTTGCTCCTTACTTTCAGTTGTAAAACTTGTTTTTTTTATTTCTGATCTTTTTTTTTTAAATAATGCTGGGAAATCCTGCACCCCCTTCAAAGAAATGTCCCTTCCCCATGAAAACTTCCTAGATGGAAAGATCCTCCCACAAAACCCCTGAACCCTCCCCCACCCCCACTACAAGAAAAAATCCCCCCTAAAAACGTCTGTATACTTCCCAATAAGCAATACTATATGTAAACATTGGGTAAAGTTCATAACTTTTATTCCTCCCCCCGGAGACTTTGGGCGATTAAGCCATCCTAAAAGACATAGTCATTATATTTTCGACCATGCTGAACAAAGTGGCTATCTCAAAATTTTGATCGGGTGACTTTGGGAAAAAAATGAGCGTGGGAGGGGGGCTATTTGCCCTCCGTTTTTTGGTCACTTAAAAAGGGCACTAGAACTTTTAATTTTCGTTCAAATGAGTCCTCTCACGATATTCTAAGATCACTTGGTCGATACCATCACCCCTGTAAAGAAAAACAAAAAAAAAACAAATAAACACGCATCCGTGATCTTTCTTCTGGCACATAGGAGCTTGAGACCTCGACCTCTAGAGTTCTCTGATACGCTGAATCTGATGGTGTGATTTTCATTAAGGTTCTATAGCTTTTATAGCTTTTTTCGCAAATCAGGCAAATTTTCTTAGGCGTGTAACTTTTGATTGGTAGGACTAAACTTGATGAAACTTCTATATTTGACGTAAGCATTGGAATTTTGATTTTTCTGATGTATCTATTGGTATGAAAATTCCATTTTTTAAAGTTTCGGTTATTATTGAGCCGGGTCGCCCCTTACTTACAGTTCGTTACCATGAACTGTTTGATAGTTCATATCCGTTTTAAGTTTCATTGACTATTCATTTTAGTTTGGAAGTGTTTTAGGTTCAATATCCATAGCATTATTAACCCATACCACTACGAAATAACCCATAGTATTAGGCCTGTTTTTTCACTCATCAATGTGCTAAGGTCTTATATCTTTTGTCAGTAAACGCTTAAAAATTAAATCTTTGAATTAAGATCTTACATCTTTTGTTGTTTTTTTGTAAACGTCTTTTGTCATTCTGCTCTGATCAGCGGTCTGAGAACAATGATGAGTATATCATCAAAGTCATTGTTCTATATGGCAGAACAGTGGCGTTCGTCACACTTTTTGCTAACATCAGAGAGCTGTAAGATCTTAGAACAAAGATGAGTTAAAAAACGATAATCTTTGCAGAAAGATGCAAGATCTTAGATGTAAGATCTTAGCGCTAAAAAACGGGCCTATTATTTGTCAGAATTCATGATATATGCTGTGTTGCTTCCCAGTGAAAAGAAAAGTTGCTAAATTTTAGTGATTTTTCGGTTGATTTAGTGATTTTCTTAAATATTCTAGTGATGTATGTGCTGATTTAGCGATATGTATTAGACAATATAAAAAATCACTAGAAATATTGACAAATCACTAGGGGTGGTAACCCTGAATATATGTGGTAATTCATTAAAATTTTCGTTTTTAAGGGTTCGTCCGTTTAAAAGTGTCAAAATATCGCTTGTTCTTATTGTCTCCACTAGTAAGTTTTTGGCTATAATTTTTAGTCCGAAATTATTCCGAAGATCAATTTATGCCTACACGTAGAAATGATTGTAGAAGTTACGTTCTTAATCACCTTGGAAAGGAACTTCTATAACTGAATATATAAAATATATATCTTCTTAGATAAAAGGCTATGTAACGTAGTGATCTCTTCTCCAAAATTAGTTCGAACTTTAAAAATTTTTGTTATTTTTAGTGGGATACATTATCGAGTATATAAAAAAGTAATTATCGTGCTTGTTAATTATTCAGAACACATTCAAAAATTTTGATCTGAATGTAAGACCTAAGAAAACCGGTTTCATAGCCACAAAGACAAGTGACGGGTGACAGAATGCATAGGACTTATTTAATTTGGCCTATATGTTTGCAGATTAGGGGATGGGGTAAAGTATAGCGGGTCTGTATGCAAAATGTGCTACCTACAATTATTCTGCATATTATGAAGTAAAAATTGTTTTCTAACTTTACGCTGTCCAAATACTTTACCAAATTTGCAGATATATAGCTGAAATTATATAAGTCCACTGCATTCTGTCAAATTAAATAAGTCTTGTGGCTTCGAAATATGAAACCGGTTTTTTTTTCACCGGTTTTACCGGTTTTGCCGGTTTGATCTACAGATCAAAACTCTTGAGTGTGTTTTGAATAATTAACAAGTACCGTAATTATTCCTTAACTTTACGCTGTCCAAATACTTTACCAACTTTGCAGATACTACTACTACTACTAACAACTCACCGCAGCACCAAGCTGCCTGAGGCCAACACAGCTACGCACGCTCCTCCTCCATCCCAATTTATTCAAAGCCTCCCTTTTTACACGCGCCCACGAAGTTACCATTTCCTTTAAATCTTTCTTTATGACGTCCTCTCACCCCAGACGGGGATGACCTGCTTTCCGTTTAGCCCTAGATGGTTGGCCGAAAAGAACAATCTTCGGCAATCTGTCATCCTTCATCCGCACAACGTGCCCTAACCACCTCAACCTTTCTTTCATTATAGCTCTAGAGAGCGGTATTGAACCACATTTTTCGTATAGCCTATTGTTTGAAATACGGTCAGTCAGCCGGGTACCCAGAACAATCCTTAAGCAATTTCTCTGGAAAACATCTAGCAAATCTTCATCCACTTTTCGGAGCGTCCATGCTTCAGAGCCATATTTGACCACTGTCATCACTGTAGCTTCTAATATTCTAATCTTGGTTTGCTGACTTATCTTCCTATTCTTCCAGACTTTTTTTTAACTGTGAAAAAAGACCCTGAGCCTTGGCTATTCTATTTTTAACATCTTCACTGCTCCCGCCATCTTTACTAATAATGCTACCAAGGTAAGTGAAGCTGCCCACCTGATCAATCTTTTCATTATCCAACGTCACCTTTTCATCTTCAATTATTCCTAGCCTTAGTGACTTAGTCTTCCTAACATTAAATTTCAAACCAATTCTAGCACCCTGAACTCGCAAAACCTCTAAAACTTCATTCATTTTGCTCACACTTTCATCTAGGATGCTTAAATCATCAGCATAATCCAAGTCCAGGAGACTTTTTCCTCCCCATTTGATTCCGTGGTCTCCCATTGCCTTTCCTGTGCTCCTTAAAACAAAGTCCATCAAAATAATCCATATAAAGGGGGATAGAACACAACCCTGCTTAACTCCTGATTTAATACAAAACCAGCTGCTAACCTCATTTCCTACCTTAACCGCAGCAGTGTTATTCTCGTACATAGCACTAATCACTTTAATGTTTTTGTCTGGTATACCGTACAAGGATAAAACCTTTACTAAAGCTCTTCTATCAACAGAGTCGAACGCTTGCTCATAATCTATAAAACTGAGGACCAAAGGTGTTTGAAAACTCAGGCACTTCTCAATTATTAGCCTAAGAGTGAATATTTGGTCGACACATCCTCTACCTTTTCTAAAACCGCACTGCTCTTCTCTTAAAACATTGTCTACGGCATCTCTCAGTCTAAAAAGTATCATATTACTAAGTAATTTGCTACCTACAGAGACCAGACTAATGCCTTGATAATTACCACACTCACTTTTATCACCTTTCTTATAAAGTGGCTTAATTAAGGTTTTCCTAAAATCATTAGGTACTTCCCCTTTTTCAAAAATCATATTCATAATCTTCAATAACTTATTTCTAACCTCAGGGCCACCATATTTAAGAAACTCATTTACCACCCTATCAGAACCTGGAGCCTTATTATTCTTTAATCCTTTTAGTACTGTTGCTAATTCCTCCTCACAAAACAAATCTTCCTTCACATCGAAGGTATCACAAACTTTTTCATTTTCCTCTATATTTTTTCCTGCAACTCTATCTCGGTTAAGCAAGTTCTCAAAATGTTCGGCCCATCTCTCTTTAGTTTTTTCCTTATCGCTAATTGCGACCCCATTCCTATCTTTAACTGAAACAAGTCCGGATTGACTACTCCCTCTCAATTTGTTAACGTGGCAGTACAATATTTTACTATTATGCCGTCTAGCTGCATCTTCCAGATCCACGGCAATTTTATCCATGGCCTCCACTTCACACCTCCTTAGTTCCACCTCCATAGGTGGAACTATGAAATATGAAACTGTTTTTTTTTTTTTTTCACCGGTTTTACCAGTTTTACCAGTTTGATCTACAGATCAAAACTCTTGAGTGTGCTTATAATAATTAACAAGTACCGTAATTATTCCTTAACTATACGCTGTCCAAACACTTTACCAAATTTGCAGATAGAAAGCTGAAATTATATAAGTCCACTGCATTCTGTCAAATTAAAAAAGTCTTTTGGCTATGAAATATGAAACCGTTTTTTTTTTCACCGGTTTTACCGGTTTTGCGGTTCGATCTACAGATCAAAACTCTTGAGTGTGCTTATAATAATTAACAAGTACCGTAATTATTCCTTAACTTTACGCTGTCCAAATACTTTACCAAATTTGCAGATATATAGCTGAAATTATATAAGTCCACTGTATTCTGTCAAATTAAATAAGTCTTGTGGCTATGAAATATGAAACCGTTTTTTTTTTTTTTTTTGACTGGTTTTACCGGTTTTGCCGGTTTGATCTATAGATAAAAACTCTTGAGTGTGTTTTGAATAATTAACAAGTACCGTAATTATTCCTTAACTTTACGCTGTCCAAATACTTTACCAAATTTGCAGATATATAGCTGAAATTATATAAGTCCACTGCATTCTGTCAAACTAAATAAGTCTTGTGGCTATGAAATATGAAAACGGTTTTTTTTCACCGGTTTTACCGGTTTTGCCGGTTTGATCTATAAATCAAAACTCTTGAGTGTGTTTTGAATAATTAACAAGTACCGTAATTATTCCTTATTTGCCAAAAAAGAAGCACGCAGCACGAAGGGACGAAAGTTGCGAAGCAGCACGAAAGAGTAGTGCGGTCTTTGTGGTTTTTATTTAGATATATTATCTAAAATCTGAACAACGTTATCCCTGACCCTATAAGAAATACATATACACAGCCTTTGGTTTTAATTTAGATAGATTATCCAACATAAGAACAGGCAAAACTCCTTAGTCAACGAAAAAATGTAGCTTATTTTTCCGTTTGAATGCTCATTTAACTTGTGATCTTCAGTACAGAATTAAATTGCACTATCTGTAGATATGTTACTTTAGTCAGGTGTAATATCAAGCAAAAACATTCATTATTCCTTATGGTACGAAACTCAGCAGAAACTCAGCATGAGAATTTGCAGATTCTCAGCAGAACGTTCATCTTCCACAGTGGTCCTTTGTCCAAAATTAAATCTTTGTGTGCATATCTTCGTAACATAAGTATCTTAGTATGCATATCTTAGACACATTACCTAACATGCGAAGTGGCATAATTCCCAGTCCTGTAAAATGAGAGCACGTTTAATAGAAAGTCCTTTTTATCATAACTGTTTGTCGTCCAAAATTAATTCATACTGTGCATAGTTTTTAGATACACTGCAACGTGTGAAAAAAGCATTGTTCCTTAACCTGTACAAAATGCAGCCTCTCAATTGGCTTCTCGCTTGGCAAAGACAGCTTCTCAATAGGACGTCCATTTAGCATAGCGGTCCTTGATCCATAATTCAGAGCTTATTCAACAATAAATTTACCACAAAAAACTCTTCAGTTTGTTTGGCTCCATGGCAAATCAAACAGATGGCTCCATGGCCATGCAGAATTTTTTATTTGGCAGCTTGAAAAGACGTCTTACAATACAGCTATCCATTAAGCCTTGCTACTCTAAGCTAAATTTGATGAGAACTTGTATTTTGTACCAAGTACGTTTTGACAGCTCCATTTATTTCTCAACATCTTATCCGACAAAGAAAAGGAAAACTCAGAAGATCAAAGACTTATTCCGAAAATAGGAAATCTTTCTTTTGAAAAAAAGATGAGAACCTAAGAGAAAATAGATAAAACGTCTCGACAAAGTGTTTTCATTTTAAGCCCATTTCCGCCAAACAAAGGGCTAATTCTTAAAATGTTATTTTTAAAACACTCTCATTTTTAAGAATCAGATATCAGTTTCAAAAGTATTTTCCAAAATTAAAAATATCTCATTTCTAAGCTGAACTAAATAAAAAAATCTTTAGTTTCCTAATTCTGACATTTCTGACATTCTTTTTATTTCTCCCAGTTTAATTTCTTTTGATTTGTTTTCCATCCACTTGTTTATTTTTATGTCAAATTGAAGCTAATGCATAACATCGTTCCAAATAGATACAGCCTACGGTATTTGAGATTAACTGAAATTACCCCTTAATTATCAGTTAGAAAAGCGAAAATGTTAGTCTCTTTCACATTTTGTTGACAGTATTGCCCGATTAACCTCATAGTCATAGCTTTCCAGAGGCGTAGCTAAGGTTTTCAGCGCCCGGAGTGGAAACAAAGCTCTTGTGTCCCCTCAAAGACTGTGCCTCGGGACAGCTGTCCCCCTAGCTACGCCACTGCAACTGTCACTAAAAGCTAAGATTTATGAATTACATGTGTTTTTTTTATGATTGTATTGTCACACTTGTACTACAAAAAAGAAAATTGAAATGACTAAAATGGTTCGAATAGCTTTCAGAAACACTAATTTGTTCGCAACTATAAAATGTTAACTAATCTTTTGCCAGATTCTTATTAGAGATACGATATTTGCCGCTCTAAGCTCCTACCTTACTAATTTTCAAATACGCCTTAAATCATACGCCTTTCAATACGTCTTAAATCAACACCGTATACATGGGGTGTTACCGGGTTTGAACCCCCTCTCCCCGAATTTTTTCGCAACTCGTCAAAAAAGTAACCAAAATACATGTAAACAAATTTTCGACGCGTTTTATAGAGTTAGTTTGCGCAAACAAACCCCTCCCCCTACAAACAAAAATTCTGGATGCGGCCTTGCCTGAAATCTTAACTACAGTTGTTCAATCAAAAACTCCATAATTTTAAGCTGAACATCGTTCAAATTGTGAAAATTACGAACGGGAAACATAATTGGCGCTGTAGTCATGGGCTATTTTGAATTCATCGACCTGTATGCCTGAAATGTGGTCTGGGCATAAAAGTTCATATTCGTCCCTTTTGACGGGATTCACAATATCTAGGCGGTAGTAGTTTAAACATCTCCTTTGCGAATCACTGTGTGAATCACCTTTGCGAAAACATCAATAATACGAATCACTGTGAACACAAAAGCAACGTTGGAGCCAACTCCTGCACGGATGATATATTGTTCAGTCTATCATAATAAGCTAGAAGTTCTGAAGAGAAGCATGATCATCACGAGGAGCCCTGGTGTGACTGTGTAGCATATACCATCACTAAAAGATTTGTTTAGTCAAAGTTTTACATGTCATTCTACTACTACTACTAACAACAACTCACCGAAGCACCAAGCCGCCTGAGGCCAACACAGCTACGCACGCTCCTCCCGCGTCCCAATCTATTCAAAACCATCATTTTTATACCCTCCCAGGGAGTTCCCATTTCTTTAAATCTTTCTTTGTGACGTCCTCCCACCCCAAACGACCTAGACGGTTGGCTGAAAAAACAATCTTCGGCAATCTGTTATCCTTCATTCGCACAACGTGCCCTGGCCACCTCAACCTTTCTTTCATTATAGCCCTAGAGAGCGGTGTTGAACCAAATCTTTTGTACAACCTATTGTTTGAAATACGGTCAGTCAGCTTGGGTACCCAGAACAATCCTTAAGCAATGTCTCTGGAAAACATCTAGCAAATCTTCATCCGCTTTTCGGAGCGCCCATGCTTCAGAGCCATATTTGACCACTGTCATCACTGTAGCTTCTAATATTCTAATCTTGGTTTTCAGACTTATCTTCCTATTCTTCCAAACTTTTTTTAACTGCAAAAAAAAAACACCCTGGGCCTTGGCTATTCTATTTTTAACATATTCACTGCTCCCACCATCCTTACTAATAATACGACCAAGGTAAGTGAAGCTGCTCACCTGATCAATCTTTTCATTACCTAACGTCACCTTTTCATCTTCACTTATTCCTAGCCTTAGTGATTGAGTCTTCTTAACATTAATTTTCAAACCTATTCTTGCACCCTGAACTCGCAAAACCTCTAAAAGTTCATTCATTTTGCTCACACTTTCATCTAGATGCTTAAATCATCAGCATAATCTAAGTCCAGGGGACTATTTCCTCCCTATTTGATTCCGTGATCTGCCATTCTGCCATTCTAGGCGAGAAGAAACGAGTTAAAGGTGATTGTCACATTCTGGTGACAGAAATCGAGAGAAATAAAATGACAATTTATAGGAATAAGTTTGATTTACAATTTAGATAAAAAAAAACATTTTGTCCCCTTCCCCTAATTCTCAATACTGCTTCTCCCCCCAACCCCCTAAGTGCGGTACTCTACTCCTTTCCTCCTAAGAGTTGTCTCAACATGAGTATAAAATATATTATACAGTTATTTTAATTGTTTCATGTCCCTGGGAGGTCTCTCAGCTTTAGTTTTTATGCTTACCGAGGACATATGTTGAATAACTATTTTAGTTCTATTTACTGACTGAAGGCAAACAGAAATCTGCCTTATCTGTTCTTTTCATTCCTATTCTTCTATTATTTTAGTAGTCTATCTGTATTACTTTTAGTTCTTTTTATTTTCACAATATAAAGAAAATCTCGTTTTTATATATATTATTCCATTTTTAGTAAGTGGAACTCAGAAAGTATTTCCTCTTAGTTCACAGCTTTGTTACCTTCAAAAGCCAACCCTTAAAAGATTTATTTCGATCCTATGCCATTTTTTAGAAGTTCCGGGCCACTTTTCGAAATTCCCACAATTGTTTTTTTTTATAACATTTTACTTTTGAATTAACTAAGGTAATATTACTATATCTGAATCCACTAGAAATGGTGATACTTTCTCATTGGCTAGTCAAACAGTTCGTGGTAACGAACTGTAAGTAAGGAGCGTAAGGAGCTCAATGGTAACCGAAAGTCTAAAAAACGGTATTTTGATACAAATAGATACATCAAAAGAATCAGATTTTAATGCTGACTTCCCATTTTCCCATCTTGACTACCCATCAAGAGTTACGCGCCTGAGAAAATTTGGCTTATTTTCGAAAAAGGGGGAAAGACCCCCTAAAAGTTATAGAATCTTAATAAAAATCACAGAGGTTTCAAGCTCCTATCTACAAAAATGTGGAATTTTTCATTTTTTGCCAGAAGAAAGATCACGGGTGCGTGTTTATTTGTTTTTTTCCCAGGGGTGATCGTATCGACCCAGTGGTCTTAGAATATCGTAAGAGGGCTCATTGGAATGGAAATTAAAAGTTCTAGTGCCCTTTCTAAGTGACCAAAAAAATGGAGGGCAACTAGGCCCCCTCCCACGCTCATTTTTTCCCAAAGTCACCCGATCAAAATTCTGAGATAGCCATTTTGTTCAGCATGTTCGAAAATATTATAAGTATGTCTTTTAGGATGAATTAATTCCCCGAAGTTCCCAGGGGGAGGGCTGAAAGTTATGAACTTTACCCAATGTTAACATATAGTATTGGTTATTGGGAAGTATACAGACGTTTTCAGGGGAGATATTTTCTGGTAGTGGGGGGGGGTCGGGGGTTATGTGGGAGGATCTTTCCATGAAGGAAGTTTTCATGGGGGAAGGGACATTGCTATGAAGGGGACGCCAGACTTCCCAGCATTATTTAAAAAAAGATCAGAAATTAAATATAAAAAAACAAGTTTTTCAACTGCAACAGCAGCAAAATCAAAACTTTAAACGAACATAAAATATTACATAGGCCTATATGATTGGGTTCACCCCCTAGTCAATACCTCGCTCTTTAAGCCAAAGATTTTTTAGTACTTTCATAAGATCTATTTATTCTAATTAACGGCCTTTGTGATTAAACGGTCAATTTTAAAGAATTGGAACAAAATTCAAACTTTAGCTTAAAGAGCAAGGTATTGACTAGGCGGTGAACCTCCTAATATACATAATAAAAATATATCAATATAGAAGTTCGTTACGTAAGTTAATTAGTAAGTTACGTATATTTATTACTAATAAAAACGTTCGTAAATTAAATTTCGAGAAAGCCATTTAACCAAAAAAAAGTAAATTAATAGGCAAATTTTGTTTTAATTATTGATGTACGGTGAGACAAGATCAAAACCTGCATTTATTCAAAAACGTTCAAAAATTAAATAAAAAAACAAGTTTTTTAACTGAAAGTAAGGAACGACGTTAAAACTTAAAATGAACAGAAATTATTCTTTATATGAAAGGGGCTGTCCCCTCCTCAACGCCTCGCTCTTTACGCTAAAGTTCGACTTTCTCGCAACTCTGTTTTTTTAAACAATAAAAAACTTTAGCGTAAAGAGCGAGGC
>CM051272.1:51970591-51985591 GCA_027921565.1 Artemia sinica
AATCAATTACGGTAGTGACTATTTTTCTATTCTAATACTTGGTGTCAAAATAAAGTTTCCTAATTTGTAATCCCTGCTTCCGTAAATCCTTAAAGTCATTTTCGATCTGCAATCATAATGTTTATTTGTAATTGATTCATATTTTCCTGAAGATTCGACAAAAACAAACTAAATGACAGTCTGCCCCACTAAGGTGTATTTGGTCCAGCAAAGAATTGCAGCATTGATGCTTGTCCGTTTTTCCCACAGTTTATAGACAGTAAGCTTATCGCAGATCATTTCTGGTCTTCGTTCTCGGTGCGAACAAAAAGCTCCTCCCACTTATTTCTGCATTAGCGGGTTAGTCTGTTTTCGTCAATCACTGAGAAATGGTTACCAAGTGCATTATTCGTAATTGCGAAAGCAGAAAAAAACTTGGTGAGCCAGCCAAGTGGTTTGCAAGTGTCCCATCTCACAGGTATTAATTAATTTATATACAAATTATGACTTAATCTATTATTTACATACAGTGGACTCAACTGATCGGCCTCGGGGGCGGCACCCCTCGCCCCCCCCCCTCTGGATCCGCCACTGGATGGCTTATCATTTTTTTTCACGTCGTGATGTTTATTTTCTACGATATTTATTTTCTAGATAAGACTACTTTCGTTTTCAATCAATGTTTTCGTATGAAATGGGCAGACCTTTCCTGAACTTTAAACAATAAACACCTCTGTTTGAAAATCTTTGCACTTTGTGAATTTAGATAGCGATAAGGGTTCCTGATTGAGACCAATTTTAGGACTTGAGTTCTAATTATTGGTTGTTGTGGTAAAAGTTGCCACAATAGCCCTATCCAAGAAAATACCAAACGTCTATTAAGAAGTGTTTTTCGTAAAATTCTTAGGAAATTTTCAGAAAATTGAAGGACATC
The DNA here is from genome assembly GCA_027921565.1 of Artemia sinica. NCBI lineage: Eukaryota > Metazoa > Arthropoda > Branchiopoda > Anostraca > Artemiidae > Artemia > Artemia sinica. The sequence goes on from CM051272.1 coordinate 51,971,505, forward strand.
ACACATTTTAGTGGCAGATCCAAAATTTTACGGGGCTTTACGTTTGTCTTTCTTTCCATTCTTAAGCCAATGTTATATTTACCTTTTGCATTATTACAGCCCACTATATATACATTCATATAAATTATATGCAGTGTTACCGCCATACCAATTATTCTCCTTTCCTTTTTTATTCTTTAATAATAATTTCTGGTCGTTTTGAGTTTGAATTATTGTAGGCTTCTATTTCTACTGATCTTAAGTTTAATATGGCCTTTACTTTTCTTAAAAAAAACTTTCTTTTTCGTAAAGTTTTCGTAGCGTATATATATATATATATATATATATATATATATATATATATATATATATATTATATATATATATATATATATATATATATATATATATATATATATATATATATATATATATATATATATCGGCGCGTACAAACAGCTCCTCTCATTTGATCTGCCATCAGCGGTCCAATTACCCTGGAACACGTATTTTGGCAGAGAAACTTTCTCAAAATGCCTTTGAAACCAACTTGAGACTTCGAAACCTATTTTTAATTCCTAAAAACATCTAATAATAACATTACACTACTAACTACCGATTTTCATGTATGTATTGGAATAAATTAATTTAAAATTAGTTTCTTCAAAATTAGTGTTCCAACGTTGAAGCCAAGTTTCGCATCCAAGAGAAATCTGACTTTTTTGTCTACCCGTGAAAAGATCTGACTTCGCTTATGTTTATATCTGCAAAAACGTTCTCCGGAGCACTCGCACCCCGGTCCGGGTTTTTATAATGGGTGAGATAGAGAATGATCATACTGGATAATTATATGAACTGTGGTTTTTCCATATTGTTGACGAAGAATAAGGGAAATGTAACTTGCGGGTTTTCATCAATGATTCACCATAAATCTGAACACAGGTCAAGAATGGCGGGGTAGTCCAGCATGAATGGTCAAGCATCTAGATTTCTAGGGGCATAAGTTCATTACCCGTTCTTCACCACTCACATCCCTGCCATTGGCAAGAAGGCTCAAAAGTGCGCCTCTAAAAATCTTGTCATCCAAAAAAAACTTGTGAAAAGAGTTTTAAACCACGACAGAGTTTAAAACAAAGGAGTTTCTGAAATGCTATTGCTTTCAAAAATTTCAAATTTTCTTTTCCAAAATTACATTTCAAAATTTTTTATTAAGTTGAATTTAAGGTAATGTTGGAAAAAAGTGATTTAAGGTCTATAAGATAAATTCAAGAACTTTTGTTTTAATTCTTCACACAAAAAGAGATAGCAGTGACGACGAAGACATATCGAATAACTCAATGCTGATAAGAAAAGATGGTATGATGAAGATAATTATCCCAAATCAGACTTAAAATCAGACCAAACGCAATGCCGAATACTTCATGGCACGCGTGAACACAGGGCAATAATGACTGAGGAATCCAGCATGTGCAGCCAAGCACGGATGAGACTATATTTTTTTCATGGACAACCTTTGGAGAAGGGCTAAATAAAAAAAAATATGAAGGAAGCAAATTACTGAATAGGCATAGAAAATAATGGGGACAATTGGAACCGTTTTGAAATTTTTAGGGGGTATGAGATTGAATCCCCTTTTTTCTCTGTACTCATGCCTTCACTGGCATGAAAGCTCTAAAGCGCGCTCCTAAAAATCTTCTCATCTTCCTAAAGCTAAGCTTTGGATTGTAATGTACTAGATTTCAAAAGTTTTTTTTTTATTTCCTTCGAATCAATATTTTTTAATTCAATCCCTAAAGGTCAGATTATCACTTAGAAAGATGAGATAAATGCCTTGAATTCGAATTTTTTAAAGATTTTTACTTAGCCAAACGGGTATGGAAGCATGGTTCAAGCTCCGTTCTAATCTGAAAAGAATCCTTACTTTACAAGATCTGTGGAAAATTGGAGGGGGTAGGAACTACCAGATAGCACTTATACCAGGTGGTGCATGCCATACGCTGTGGAAGTGTGCCAAGGGTGGCGGAAACTGTGCCAAGCATCGCAGAAACCATGACAAGTGTGGAAAAAACTGTGGATTCTGCTATCTAAAAATTTACTTTTTTCGTATTCCCCTCCCTCCTGGGAAAATTTCTTTGAAACATATTATGCAGTTTACAAGAAAAAATTGACCGGTCTCTTGGGGGGGGGAGGTGTTTACGAAAGGATTTTTTCCGGGGGGGGGGGGGGGTACAGAAAATCACTTTAAAAAACGCATCAATTTTTTTCATATTCATTTTTGTTATGCTTTTACGAGTTGGGCAAAAATTTAGGGGGAGGGGGTTCAATTCAAACCCCCTACTCCCCCTTGATATGACCTCACTTGGAGATTTTTACTTGTCTAGATTCTTAGAAATAATTCAAAATTAATCTTACCATTTGTTGTTATTATAATTAGTTTATATAATAAACTAATTTTACTAATATTAGTTTAGCAATTATAATTTCTAATTGTGGATTATTGCCTCAAATAGTGAGTCAAAGACATTTTTCCACACCTAGTGTGTTATTTTCCTTATTAATAGACCCTAAAGTGTTATACTATACTTACTTACCTTGGATTTTTATTGTGTTTGATTTGTTTCTGGTTGGTGATATATAAGTGTAATTCCCTAGAGATTTCAACGTGTCCTGATTTCGACTTTTCTTTGTCGCTGTTGCCGCTCCGAAGTTGCCAATATAATTTCTTTTGGGCGAATTTGAAAAATCAGCCAAAAAGTCGGCAGCCAAAAACGTTTGGAAAGTTTGGTTATCATATTCAAAGTCCAGTGAAATTTCGTCAAAAAGCCACCAACAGACCAGAGAATTGAAGATTGTGTGATTTAAATGTGTTTGTCTAATTAGGCTAAACTTACAAGACCTCTGTCAAGAGATTTAGATAGTAAATGACTTCAGCATAGGCTTCAGTCTAGTCAAGGTTACTTTGCTGAATTTCATCGGCTGTCGAGTGAGGATTGGTTGTCTGAAGAATTATCTGGATCTAAAATCAAATTCTTTTGAAGAATTTTCCATGCAAAGCGAGCCGCGAAATAATATTCCCGATAGGTAAACGTACACAGGTTGTAAGCAGAAGAGGGGCGGGTGCCTGCCGCAAGAGCCGTACGTACCTGCTGGTATTTAGTTACCCTTAAATTGCGGGGAATAGGTGAGCAGGTCCCGACGCTTCCCTTATACTTGTGTACGCTATCCGAAAATTGCGTTGAATGCTGTGACGTAAGCAATGGGGACTCTCGTACGCAATGCTGTACTGAATTTTCTCACGCGATCCATGCAAGCGGGGAACAAAATTGAAAGCATTGTTAAGCGAGCTGTGGAATTCTTTGATCATGCAGAAATTCTTAGTGCGAAGGAGAAACTTATAACGCTTGCCAATGAGATTGGTTATGATTACGTCTATCGGAAAACGGCAAACGATTCTGATAACGTGATGGAAATGGCGAAAATCCTAGCCCTTTGCGCTAAAGAGAAAAAGCCCTTGCCTACTTTCGTAATTTTTGATCCGCAGGAAGTGCCCACCTGCCCTGATGAGGTCAGTGCCTGCGTGAGAATAAAAGTAAACGAGATGTGTCGAAAGTTTGATGCCGGATTAGGGGCTATCGCGGATAAGATCAAACTTGCATCTGAACAATGTGCTCAGCAACTCGCCGGGGTATCGCAGCAATGTACTACCATAAGCGACGCTATTTCCCAGGGCTCACCCACTCCCCGTTCAGCAGCGAATCCGCCATCAAAGCCACTTTACTCGGTGGTTGTGAAAGCAAACGATATGCCGCCTGAGTTAACGTCCCCACAATCCCGGAAAGACTTCATTGCAAAGGTTTGCCCTAGCGACGTAAGCTCCGATTCTCTTACTCTGAAACGTAGCAACGATGAATGGAAGATTCTTGTCCAGTCTCGAGATGCCGCTACCCAACTTGCAGAAGCAATGAAAAGGAAGAACATAACCACTAAAGTCAAAGTTCCCCAGTTTGTCGGTATCATGAAAAGAGTACCCTCATCAGTTAGCGAGAGTGAACTCTGTCAAATTGCTGGTTGCGACAAAGTGGCGCAATGCGGATCTACGAGAGCGTTCAAGTTATTCTATGCAAGTCGACAAACACTTGAAAACGCTATCGCGAACCCGCTGAAGATTTGTTTAGAACTGTTCAGGATTGAAGAGTTCCGCTTTCTACCGAGGAGGTGTTTCAAGTGCCATGCTGTTGGTCATTTAGCAGCTGACTGTTCGCAACCAGAAAGGTGTTCGCGCTGCGGTGGCGATGGTCACAGCTCTAGTAAGGACAACCCATGTAGTAATCCGCAAAAATGCCTAAACTGCGGCTCTAGTAGACACTCTTGCTACCATGCTGCTTGTCCCTTTAACAAAGCCCAGCCTAACACTAGCACGTAAATGGAAAATCGAATATTCTGCTGGAATATGAACGGTAAAGTGTTGGACAGAATCCCCCTTCTAATTGACCTCTCTAAAGAATATAACTGTATTTGCATACAGGAACACTTTCTGACCGATGATAGTGTAAACCTTCTAAAGTTTTCCTCGGATATGCATTACCTCGTTCAACCTGCGCGAAGATCTGGGACTCGGGGTCGTCCCTCTGGTGGCCTAGCCATAATCACGCGCTCTAACTCGGGGCCCCCCGTGTGTGTCGAGCAGAATGAATGGTTCCAAGCTGCCAAAATGCATGGCGTGTTTTTCGTAAATGTTTATTTACCAACCAATTACAATGACATCGCTTCAGAAAAGAAGTTTGCAAAAGCATGCCAGAAGCTCGGAAAGTGCCTCCTCAGTTTAGTCCAGAAATCATGCCCTGTTATAATTCTTGGTGACTTTAACTGCAATCTCGACGATCATTCCTGCCCTCGGGCTGTACTATTGCTGAACGCCTTACCAAGCGGATTTAAAGTTGCTAAGAAGGATAAGTGCTATTCATATATCAGTACCGCAAAAACCGTCTCAAATCTTGATCATGTAGTAACTTACAAACTGGACCTAGAGTCAGTCTCGGTTGGATCTGACGGTGCCTATTCGGATCATTTACCTCTCTCTTTTGCAATACCAGCCGTCAGTCCCCAGTGTGCTCCAAAAACCAAGCCTGAGCCAGCACGTGATTGGAAAAAAGTAGTCCGTGAGCAGTTCCAGCTCAATTGTGAACAAATTTTGAAGAAAATTAAAGTGCCTTTCCACCTCCTACAGTGGGATTGTGGCCTAACAGAAAGCGAGATACGCCTGCAACTGAACATGTATTTCTACGAAATTTGCCACTCCTTGAGAGTAGCTGAAAGGGTTGCTGTCCCATTACGTAGCGTCCGACGTGGGTCGCGAGTGAAAGGATGGGCCTCTAACAGTGAGCTTGTGAAGGCAAGAGCAGCTGCCAAGTTCTGGCTGGGGGTTTGGCACGAGTGCGACCGGCCAAGAAGCGGGGTAGTCAATGAATTGTGGGTTTATACAAAACGGCGGTTCGCGAAAGAGCTACGAAAACATCGTAGTAGCCTCAAATGGGAAACAGTTTCAAAAATCATTGAAAACCCTAATTTGGTCTGGAAGCTCCGTGCCAGGCCAGTAGAAAGTACGGGACAAAATGCTAGTGATATAGATGAGGAAATATGGGTAGATTATTTTGCTGCTGAATTCTCCCCACCAGATGAAGTGAAAAATAAAAAGTTTAGCGAAGAGCTCCATCAGCTTATGACGAAAGAGCATAATTACCTCGTGATTTCTAGTGCGAAAATAACCCACCTTTGTCAAAAATTAAAGAAGAAATTATCCGCCGGTGCTGACCAAATCTGTGCTCTACACCTACTGAATGGTGGTCCAGTTCTATCGGAGCATTTAGCAATAGCTTACCAAATTATACTAACACATGGTATTGTACCGGACATTTTCTGTTTAGGTGTGATCACTCCAGTTTTGAAAAAGGGTAAACCTGCTCATGAACCATCGTCATACAGACCCATTACTGTATCATCTGTGTTTTGTAAGCTATTTGAAAAGCTCATAATTTCGGACATTAAAGCTAGTTGTAAAGTGCCTCCCCACCAGTTTGGATTCCAAGCTGGCTTAGGATGTGCCCATGCCTTGCATGTAGTTGCAAATGTTCTACTGGATGCCCACATTTCGAAAGAAAGCCTAGCTATAGGTGAATATGATGTACGGCGGGCTTTTGATTCGGGTATCCATTCTCAGAATATGGTTGAGCTGAGAAAGTCCGGAGTTGACCATGCTATTGTCAAACCCTTGAACGACATGTATAGTAGGCTCAAGGTCCGTATTAAACTGTCAGGTAAATTAAGTCGTAGGTTTGCTGTGGTGAAGAAAGGTATAAAACAGGGAGCCGTATCATCACCTGATCTGTTCAACAACAGCATATCGACGGCCCAGTCAAAAGTGGCCCCTTGCTGTATTTTTAAAGGCATTGACGTGTCCCTAGTTGGGTTTGCAGATGACCTTCTAAACTTTTCAAGAATTTTGTCTTCTTTGGAATCTAACTTTAAAATTTTGGAGATGGAGTATGATGAAATCGGGTTGAGTTTTAATGTAACAAAATGTGAAGTACTGTTATTTAACTGGAATGCCTCTCAACCCGAAATCCAACTAGGGTCACAGGTGGTCATGCCCTCTAAGTCAATTGTATACCTGGGTCTGCCGATCGGTGAAACTCTTCAGCATACACGAGCACTGCTTGTAAAGCACATCGAGAAGAAGATCAGGTCAGCTTATGGAGCTTCGGTTTCCTCCAAGCGTAATCTAAATAGGTCGCTGCGTGCACAAATATTTGTTGCTGTTGCCTTACCCCATGTTCTTTACGTTTCGCCGTTCTGGAAGTTACTTACAAATTCGAATAAAGTAACTATAAGAAGAATATTCTTCAGGTACCTCAAGTTCCTACTTGAGATGCCATTAAGAACAAGTAATTCTTACCTAATGAGGCGGTATTCAGTACCTGACCCATTTACTGCGGTGGAAGCGTGTCTTGAAAAGTACCGTGATAGAGTAGAAGCGAGTAACCACCAGTGGACCGCCATTCTTACATAGTTGTATTATAGTTCCTTCGTGATTATTTTCATTTCAAGAAGTTTCGTTGTGTTTTGTATGTGTGTTTTCTTCTCTTTTGTTTTTTATCCGTCTTTTGTCAATTGTGACGGGTTTTTCCAATATATTTATTATTTTATTATTATTAGAACACAATTTGCGCTTTACTGAAAAAAAAATGACCGTGGATTGTTAGTTAAATTAACATGTAATGACTTTTCTTCGTTAAGGTTTTCTAGGCCTAGTTTTTCGAGCTTGTCTCCCCATGGGCCTATGTCAATTATATACATGTATATGTTAATAATAAAATGATTGAACTTGAAAAAAAAAAAAAAAAAAACTTGATAATTTTTCATTTACGAAAGAAAGGAAGGTGAAAACATTTCAAACGCATTTGTTTTCAGTAAAGCGCGAATTGTGTTCTGGGATTGAGAAGGCATAGGGGTTATCAGCCCTACTCACATTAGTTTTTGCTTGTATTGAATTTGATTCTGCTATTTATTGTAATTTTTGTTCTTTTTGAGTTTATTTATTTATTGATAGCGACTTGGGGTAGTTTTACGCTTGCAAGATTATTTGACTTTATTTTTGCCCATTCTTTGCTTAATGAAGCTCATTACTTTTCTTTAAAAAACTTGTCTTGTGGAAAAAATTTTTTGAACTAACTTCTATTCGTTTTTTATGGACATAGTCTTTTTCATGGAAAGGAAAATATTGCATATCTTTTCAGTTTTCTTCTGTAAGAATCCATAGTATGGGTTTCTATTTGCATGTTGGAGAAAATTCTTCAGCATTTTAATTTAATTTTATAGCTTCTGAAGTTGACCTGAAAAATAAAACTTAATATCATTCCCAAAAGATTCTATCTATGCTCTTGGACAACCTGGATGCACTTACACTTTTTTTATTTATTTAAATTATAAGAGCAGAAGTAGTAATAGCAGTATCCCAAAAAGTTTCAAGTTAATACCCCCCCCCGTCGTTCTCGATATATTGCTGCGATATCTTAGTGGAAAACATTTAACACAATGCCTTTTGATTTATTTTTAAACCAACATTTAATTTTAACACATAATGGGCCAATTGTGTAATTGTGGGGGGTTTAACTGCCAAATATCCCTAAGGACATAGTTGCTGGACCGTTCTACTATGCTGAACAATCTCTTGTTACTCTTAAAAAGGGTACCAGGCACTCGTGCTCTAATTGGAGTGTAAGAGGGAGGACTTCCCCTTCATATATCTAGTAAAAACATTTAAACAAGTAAAACAAAATGAAAACATTTTAAATATATTTTGTTTTCAGTGAAGTGCAAATTATGTTCTTGTCTTGAGAAGGCATGGGGGTTGTCAGCCCTACTCATGTTAAGTTTCGCTCATTTTCAGTTTGACTTGGATATTTATTGTATGATTTAAACAAATTAATACGTTTAAAATGTTTTAACTTTAAACTTTAATAAATTGAAAATTGTAAAAACTTTATGTAATAAATATGAGTATATGCATTAGACCCCGGTAACGCGCCGGCGGACCGACCGAACGCCGCCAACGAGAGGCCCGGTTGACCACCGCCGAAGTTTCGCTATGCCTCCGGTGCGCCGCAGGAGCGCCACCGCTGGAATGGCGGCGGTGTTTGGCTGACTTTGAATTAAATTTGCAGCAATTTTTTATTGCGTCAACCACAAAGTTAGAGCTTTTCTTTCTCGTGTGGTTTAGTATTTCGATTTTCCTGATTAGAAATCAAGCAGAGCTTGCAATATCCCCAAATTATCGGATATTTCCCCAAATATCTATAGGTCACCCCAAAGAAAAACTGGTTCCCCGAATCCCTGAAAATCACCCAATCACGGTGCTACCCCTAGCAATTTATCACCAGTGACATTCCCTGCCAAATATTACTTTGCATACCATAATTCTTCACTACTGTCTTGTTCGTTAATTTTCGTCTCTTTTGTTGCTTCGCATAAAAACCAGACAGATGCAATTGCAATAAACACAGTTCTTCATAGTTGACCAAAAAGTATCGTCTTTATGAAATGAGATTAAATCATTTTGAATGCAGTTTCCCAATTGCTGTTTCTTACATCATGTGTAGTCAATAATTTTATTTTTAAGTTGAATAGTACGCATATACTAATATACAGCTTCAGTTGCATTTTGAAATTGAAAGTCGGCAGGTTGTTTCTACAGCTGAATTGTAATTTTGCAGAATTTCGTTTTCTTTTGCTATTTTTAGATAAGATTTTCTTAATGTTTAATATAAAATTGCTGAACGCCTGATAGATTAAAGAAAATGCAATCTTCTTTCTGAAAAAATTTACCCCCCCCCCTCCCCAAAAAAAAACCTTCGATTGAGACAAAATTTAGCTATAGACCAAGCTATGTAGAAGGTTGGAGATTTAAAGAATGAAACTGAAGTTACCCCACAAACATGATTCATAAAACAATCGTAAATTATAGCCTATAGGAGGGGGGGGGGGTGGGGGGGCTATTGTTTTTAAATGATAATACCTCATTTTTCTAATTGAAATTGAAAGCAGGGATGCCAAAAATATAATTATTTTTTTCATTTAAAGCGGAGACGGATGAAAATAATATCAAATTCCCTGGGAAGCCATTGAAATATTTTGATAGACCCAGGGCCCCCATTGGGACTAGTTCATTGTCTTGGGTATTTTGCAATTTTTCATAGGCTACTGGCCTACTTTGGCTTTTGTGTGTGTTCCCGTTTAATTAGATTCTGTGGATCTTATTGAATGCCACGGCAAATCTATGACTCAGTTTTCCAATAATTTGAGGTATATCTGAATAATTTTGACATTTTTGTTGTTGTGATTGTACCCCTTTAGTCATACCCTCAATTTTTGTTTAAGGAACACTAAGCTGTTTAACGTTATTTCGCATGTTTGTTTGAACCATATAGTGACCTAGTTAATTATTAAGTAAATTATTTTTTTAATTTGCAGCTGAGACGGTACCCTATCAAGGTGGTATCCAGAGGGGGGGGGGTAGGGGGGTATTACATTTAAATGATAGTATCTCAATTGTTTTTATTGAAAGCAGGGTTGCCAAAAAGTTAATTATTTTTTATTAACTAAGCGCCGGTGAGGGAGGACCGGTGGCGGCAGGGCCAAAAACAGCAGTGGCGCCACGCCGACAGTAAGACTTCGGTCGCGTTCCGCCGGCGCGATCAATGTTGACCGCAAACATTAATGTTTTCATCAGTCTTTCTCGAATTACAGCTTAAATTTACATATTTACTGTCTCTATTCATTGACAGTGCACTTTCATAGGATACTCCACCTAGTAGCTACTGGTAGCAACCAAATTGTCATATTCTTGTAAAAGTCTCTCACCTCCCTTCACGCTCCCTTTTGTATTTTTTTAAAGCAGCCATATAATGTTGTATAAGATCCGTCTCTGCTTTAAATTTAAAAAAATAATTAACTTTTTGGCATCCCTACTTTCAATAACAAAATTCAAGATATTATCATTTAAATATAATACTTCCCCATCCCCCCCCCCTCTGGATACCACCATGATAGGACACCGTTTCTGCTTTAAATTAAAAAAAAATTAACTTTTTGGCATCCCTGCTTTAAAAAAAAATAAATTTGAGACATTATCATTTAAATATAATAGTAGTATCCCCTCCCATGGTTCAAGCACACCCATAGCAGAAGGTTCAAGCACACCTATATCCCCTTTCTCATAAGATTTCAAGCATGTGCCCTCTGACGTCACGCGATACACCCTCGCACCTATACAATGCGGTCAGCTGTTACTAGCGCCTCGCACCTGTTTCTAGGCAATATTTCAAGTGCATATTTCGTCATGTAACAAGCCCCTTTGTTTTTCTGTGACAGTCCTCTGACGTCACAGTACACCCCCCACCGTTTCAAGCGCATGTTACACCATGCGACTAACCCTTGCCTTTAAAGGGTCAGATAAGGGGAGCTACCAACCCCTCTCGTCTACGCAATGCGGATACCGGTTCTATTAAATGGAACACAGTTGCCAAGACTCCATGACACACCCTTCTGGACTCCAAGGACGACATACGACTTACCCCGTTTCAAACAGAAAGATATGTACTTTGCGTCAGGAACCCATGGGGGAATCTCCGCTTGTAGCTCACACCTTACGGAATGATTGTGCAACAGTGTCACTTAATACTTTTTTGTCATTAACTTAATGGCGGTACAAACTTTATGTAAGGTCATATAATGATTGCACATCCATCACTGCCAGATAATACCACTTTGACATTTTTCGCCCAAAAGCCTCAAGCCATTTTCTTTTTCGGTGTTTCATTTTTCACTCGAAACACCTTTCATCTTTTTCTAGAGTTCTTGACACTGCCAGGACTTGGAAGGTCGTTCCCCTCCAATGGCATTGTGCCTTAGCTGGAATGACTAAACTGGTATCCACAGTATTTTGTTTCTGGAACCTTATTCTAAAAAAACTATTAGAAGCAAGAAGATTTCTCATTTTTCAAGCATGCTAGAACGACATGTTTACTGCCAAATTTGGCACGCACTCGGAAAAATCTATTTCCATGGGACATTTGCTCTCAATGTATTTTTAGCAATAAAGGGGAAATATGTGTTTAAATTACGTAAACACCTAAGTATGAGAGATGTATCCCAAACAGTAAATCTTAAAAACTCGGGCATTGTAAAAAACAAAAACAAATGGATAAGTACTAAAACATATAAAAAGACAGCTAAAAAACGCGGAGAAAAATAAAAGGTGAAAATGTCATATTATCATATACGCAAATAGAACCATCTATTATAGAAAACCGGGGCTTCAAGCCTGCAACCCCGCAGGGTAGGGGAGGAGGAGTGATATTAGACATGAGTTTGGAGGGATAATGTTGATATTAGATGCAATTTAAGACACATTAAGAACTGCTAAGGAGAATACCCATTTTATTGAGTACCTATTAGATTTGCATCTCTTCCATCGGAAAAATTCCTTAATGTCCCCAACCTAACTTTTAAGCTGTAGTTCATCCCACAATGACATTACCTGACCCCCCCCCCCTTGCCCCGACCCTAACAAGACTTACTTCAGGTATTTTCTAATAAAAAATATGGTTTTAAGTCCCGTGATTCAAGTTTCTGCAACCCAAGCCTATTATGATGCCCCGCAAAACACTCCACACTGTCATGGCATTTCACCCATGAGCCACCGCCCTCCCCCCCTGAGTGAGCTGATATTATATGCAAATTTAAGACATATTAAGAGCTTTTAAGGAAACACTCCTTTTTCATTAAGATAAAATTATGAATATTGAAAAATATCCTAACAATAGATTCCACCCTTCGCCTAGCATTCATTTTCAGAGGGCGCCGTGATAATAGAAGTAATTTTTTAGGCATTTTGTGGCTTATCAAACATATATGCAATAACATGCGCAATTTAAGGAAAGACGAGGGGGGACTCCAGGGGAGGAGGGTTGCCGTCTGTTGGAGAGAGGGGAGCCTGTTTTTCTCGTTCACCAGCTCAACACTGTTTTATTTTTTATCGTTACGCAAAGTGGTCCTTTTCAAGCGTACAATTATTTTTATCCATCCTCCATCCGCTAAGATACCGACCTGCTCGCTGGTTACCTCCGAGGGACTGTTCAGTCCTGACGCAACCCCAGGGGGCATTTTTTCAGCAGAAAAATCAAAACACGCAAAGGGTGGAAATTCTTGTTCCCGCCCATCCCGTGTACTGTTGGGGAGTATGGTCAGTGTCGTCTCCTTCCAGAAACGGAATCCGACCATCCCACGTGATGCAGGGGATTTTGCTCAATGTTGACTCGTTCCGAGGGGACAAAATCCGGACTTCAGCTAGACGATAAAGGAGGTTAAAAAATAATATTGCTCGAGAAAACATAAAAAGTTGCAATATTCCTGCCATTGATATATTGTTTTTTTCTGGAACATCCCTAGGATTTCCAGTGATCAGTTCTAATATGAATGACGCAAGTGTATCTAACGAACTAGACTAAAAGGAACCCTTGGGACTCCCACCCCTCGAGCATGGCACATACGCGGATGGTGCGTATTAACAGCAGTACACATATTAAGCAAAGATATGGAATATACTGTCTTTATGGGCTTTAATATTTCATAGCGATAAGACACATTCGTTTCTCACGTGATGCTTTGTAAGACCGTTAGAGAATATGATTTTTTTTTCCTGGAAAACCAGCCATTCTCGAGTTTAATTTTTCTTGACAATAGGCAATAATAGCGTTCTTCTACCACTTTCTGCTAGCCACAGTATTGCCTAAAAAATTACTTCTATTATCACGGCGCCTCTGAAAATGAATGCTAGGCGAAGGGTGGAATCTATGGTTAGGATGTTTTTCAATATTTATAAATTATCTGAATGAAAAAGTTGTATTTTCTTAAAAGCTCTTAATATGTCTTAAATTTGCATCTAATAACAGCTCACCCAGGGGGGAGGGTGGTGTCTCATGGGTGAAATGCAGTGGCAGTGTGGAGTGTTTTGCGGGCATCATGATAGGCTTGGGTTTCAGAAGCTTGAATCACGGGATTTAGAACCGTAATTTTTATTAGAAAATACCTGAAGAAAGTCTTGTAAGGTGTGGGGGGGGGGCCATGTAATGTCATTGTGGGATGAACTACAGCGTAAAAGTTAGGGTGGGGACATTAAGGAATTTTTCCCCTGGAAGAGATGAAAATCTAACAGGTACTCAATGAAACGGGTATTTTCCTTAGCAGTTCTTAATATGTCTTAAATTACATCTAATATCATCCTTATCCCTCCAAACCCATGTCTAATATCATTCCCCCCTCCCCTACCCTGTGGGGTTACAAGCTTAAAGCTCCGGTTTTCTATAATAGATGGTTCTTTTTACGTATATGATTATATGACATTTTCATCTTTTGTTTTTCGCCGTGTTTTTCTTATCTGTCTTTTTTTATGTTTTATTGCCTGTCAATTTGTTGTTTTTTTTACAATGTCCATGTTTTTAATATTTACTGTTTGGGATGCATGTCTCATACCTTGGTGTTTACGTAGTTTA
>CM051272.1:51990591-52085591 GCA_027921565.1 Artemia sinica
CAAAATACTCAAGACAATAAACAAGTCCCAATGGGGGGTTATGGGTCTATCAAAATATTTCAATGGTTTCCCAGGGAGTTTGATATCATTTTCTTCCGTCTCCACTTTAAATAAAAAACTAATTATCTTTTTGGCATCCCTGTTTCCAATAAAAAAAATGAGGTGTTATCAATTTAGAAATGATAGTCCCCCCCCCTGTAGGTAATAATTTACAATTTTTTTATGACTCATGTTTTTGGGGTAACTTCCGTTTCAATCTTTTATTCCCAAACCTTGTACATAGCTTAGTCTATAGCTAAATTTGACTCATTAGAAGGGTTCTTTCGGGGGGGGGGGTAATTTTTTTTCAGAATGAAGATTGAATTTTCTTTAATATATCAGGCGTTCAACAATTGTGTATTATACATTAAGACAACCTTACCTAAAAACAGCAAAAGAAAACAAAATTCTGCAAATATATGATTCAGCTGTAGAAATAATCTGTCGATTATCAATTTCAAAATCCGACAGAAGCTGTATAGTAGTAAATGCGTTCTATTCAACTTAAAAATTAATTCTTGACTACAAATGATGTAAGAAATAGCAATTGGGAAACTGCATTCGAATTAATTTAATCTCATTCCATAAAGACGATACTCTTTTGTCAACATATGAAGATCTGTGTATATTGCAATTTCATCTGTCTGGTTTTTATGCAAGTAACAAAATAGACGAAAATTAATGAACAAGACAGTAGTGAAGAATTATGGTATGCAAAGTAATATTTGGCAGGGAAAGTCACTCGTGATAAATCTCTAAGGGTGGCACCGTGATTGGGTGATTTTCGGGGATTCGGGGAACCAAATTTTTTTTCGGGGTGGCGCATAGATTTTAGGGGACATACCCAAAAGTTCGGAGATAGTGCAAGCCCTGCTTGATTTCTAATCAGGAAAATCGAAATACTAAACCACACGAGAAAAAAAAGCTCCCACTTTGCGATTGGCGCAATAAAGACTTGCCCCAAAATTAATTTAAAGTCAGCCGAACGCCACCGCCTCTGCCGGTGGCGGCGTAGCGATACTTCGGTGGCGGTAAACCGAGCCTCTCGTTGGCGGCGTTTTGTCGATCCACCGGCGTGGCGCCGGGGTCTAACCCCAGGGTATAACTTACAACTCTTGCTCTGAGGGCTGTGGAGGTTGCCATCTTCAAATACATAATTTCCGGAGCTGTCAATAACTTTGGAAAAAATGGCAATCTCAATATTTTTATTGGACGTGTTTAGGGAAATGGTTGGCATGGGAGGGGGGTTAGTTTCCCTCCAATCACTATCGACTATTAAAAAGGGCAGTGGCCCTTTAAATTTCCAATCGAATGAGCTCTTTTCAAAGTTTTTACGACAACAAATGGCTATCTCAAAACTTCTATCAGATAGATTTCGGTAAAATACGAGGTGGGGGTATCCACCCTCTGATCATTCTAGATCTTAAAAAGGGCACTAGTGCATCTGATTTCCAGTCAAATGAGCCCATTCCAGAGTTTTTACGATCACCCTCTCCCTCTCTCTCTCTCTCTCTCTCTCTCTCTCTCTCTCTCTCTCTCTCTCTCTCTCTCTCTCTCTCTCTCTCTCTCTCTCTCTCTCTCTCTCTCTCTCTCTCTCTCTCTCTCTCTCTCTCTCTCTCTCTCTCTCTCTCTCTCTCTCTCTCTCTCTCTCTCTCTTCTCTCTCTCTCTCTCTCTCTCTCTCTCTCTCTCTCTCTATATATATATATATATATATATATATATATATATATATATATATATATATATATATATATATATATATATATATATATAATATATATATATATATATATATATATATATATATATATATATATATATATATATATATATATACCTTATATTACCCCAGGGCATAACTTATGATCCTTGCCCTGAGGACTCTAGGGGAGGGGGGGGGGGGGGGTTGTCATCCTCAAAGACATGATTTCCGGACCTTTTAATTACGTTGAACAAAATGCCTGTCTCAAAATTTTGATTGGATGTGTTTGGGGAAGGGGTAGGCATGGTAGGGGGGTTAGTTGCCCTCTAATCACTTTCGACTATTAAAAAGAGCACTAGCCCTTTCAGTTTCCAATCGATTGAGCTCTATTCAAAGTTTCTACGACAAGAAATAGCCATCTCAAAATTTCTATTAAATATATTTTGGGAAAAATAAGAGGTGTATGTTTGGGGGGGGGGGGCTCAAAAAGAGCACTAAAACTTCTGATTAACAATCCAATGAGCCCTCTTCGAAGTTTATACGATCACCCTTTCTATATAAACCTTAAATGCCCCCAGGCCATAACTAACAATCCTTGCTCTGAGGGCTGGGGGGGGGGGCTGTCATCCTCAAAGACATAATTTCCGGATCTTTCAACTACGTTGAAGAAAATTGCAATCTCAAAATTTGATTGAATGTGTTTGGGGATATGGTAGGCGTGGGATGAGGTTTAGTTGCCCTCCAATCACTTTCAACTTCAGATTTCGACTAGCCCTTTCTGTTTACAATCGAATGAGCCCTTTTTTAAGTTTTCCTTCGATACGCAGTGCCCTAGTCTAAACAAAAAAAAACACTAAATAAATATATAATACATTGTGCCCACATCGCTCTGTACTTAGGCAGCGCTATTGCGCTACCTATGATATTAAGCAGTTCTAAGGGAATTATAAAGTAAAAGTGTTTCATATTCAAGTAAACCGAATTCAAACCTATGACATCCCCTAGCTTCTTTCTCTTTCTTAAAACTTCGGTTTTGGCCCTTTTTCAAAAGTTACCCTTACACAACAAAAATAACATTGTAATCAAAGAAAACAAAAGGACAACTTGTAAAAATTTTGGGGCTCAAACCATTTGTCACTTTTACTTGCTTAAATTTTCAAACAGGAGAACCAATCGAGTAGAACTTAATTTTTCATTGTTTTTACTGGCTTAAATGTTCACACATGAGGTTTTGGGTCAGTTTTTTTTAAGTTTTGCTTATTTGTCTTTCCATTAATAATTTATAGGAATATTTAATATATAGGAACTATATATATATCGGTATTAATACATGGGAATTATAAGGAATAATTTATTTTGCTTATGAAAAATCATCACTAAAGGAAAGCAATGAAATTCAAGCACATTGTTTTACCATGGAATTATAAGAAAGTAGTTGCTCTTTTTCTCTTTAGTAGAGCTATATTAGTGCAATTATAGCAGCCAAACAAACTGAGCAAGAGTCAAGGCTGAAATTAAACTAGCCAAAGCCATTTAAATCATTTTACAATAGCGGAAATGAAAGGCAAAAAGAAAAAACTAAAAAAATTGTAATGTTAAAGTCCCAGCCAGGGAGTGGGGGAAAATCCACACAAATCCCTTTGTAGTACTAATCTCACCTAGGTTGAAGAAGAGGCGTTATAATGAGTCCTCATGCTTGAAAAGCACGGAAATAAAAACAGAATGGATGGGGGGGAGGTCCAAAGGGGGGAATACCTACTTCCAGCTTCTTTGAGAATCGGAAAAAAATGACCAAATCGAAAATGGTTTGAGAATCATCCTTTAAATCTGGATTTGATATAAGATGGCACTGATTTACTGAGGCTCACATAATTTAGAAAATCATTCAGAAAATGGTGTCTGATATTTTATTCTAAGTCAAATTATGATTCACTTCTCAAGACATTTGAGAGGTTTTTAGTTTTCTGAAGTCGCTACTTCTCCTTTTGGGCGTGAAGGAACAAATAAAAAAAATATCCAGAAACCTCATTCTTAGAAACTCGCTTTGTGCTCTAAGAAACAAAAAATATCAATATTTATAGTCAAATACCCAAAAAGTGATTCCTTGGCTTTATGCTCTCTTGTGAAAAATAATATGTTGTGGCTTAATACCTTTGGAACTAATGCAGGCAATCAATATCATACAATTTTATGTCTGTTCTGACTCCATCACATCGACATATGAATGAATCTTAGAAACGAAAATTCTAACTGTAATACATCTCCATTAGACAAACAGATGCTGATTCTTTTTTCCTTTGTTGCCAATTTTTTTTTCCTGGGAAAGTTGTATTCACGAAATGAGGGCATCGGAAATCTATGAAAGGATATTTATAATGTCTCTATAGAATTTGAAATTATGAAATGAAATGAATATAGATTAATAAACATAATTCAGTTAGATCAAAGGAATATTTTTTCAAAGACGAATGTATAGCTGCTGTCACTTTATTTTTACTTATTTATTATTATTATTATTATTATTACTTAGTTCTGAGGGTGTCTATATGCAGCTTGCTCTACTCGTATTAAGTTATATCAAATGAGATTCTAGGCTGAAAAAAATTTAAGGCTTCGCTATTTCTTATATTTCCTTATAAAAAGACAATAATTGCCAAAGCCTCATCCACAGGAGCGGTTCAGGTTTGATAACAGTGGCGTAATTTCATCAAAATCCTGGGGAGTGGGCAAAGTTGGAGCCAATTTTTTCAAATCAAGTGAAAATCACAGTGAAAACTGCAATATGAGCCATATAGTACCATAAAGGTAAAGATATACTAAAGAAAGCTGACTAAAGAAAGTTGAATTATGTAGGCTTATCTTATTTTTGACAAGGCTTTTGAAGAAACTAGATCTCAGCTGGGGGTCAAGTTAGGGTCTGGGGGACAATCTGAGGTATTGGAGGGGGCAAACTGAAGTCTGGGAGGGGTAGTTGCCTTCCCTGCCCCATAGGAAATTGCAGTCCTTTTTTATAACTTCCATCTTGGCAATATTGAAACTACAGAAAAATACCCACTTTTTGGTTGCGTAATGGCTAAAATAGAAGTTGTCATAGTTAACAAGTTGACATAGTTGACGAACTCCCTTGAATCAGAAACCTGGGCGTGTCCCTTGTTAATATTTAGGTTGTGACTCCTAATTGACTTACGGAGAAGTATTGATGCTGTTGCAGCTTTTTTCCATCAGCGGTCTGTAGCTTGGTGATGGTAATAGGTGGAAATTCAAAGTTCTTCCCGGTATGTGATTTTGACGATGAGAGAAAAGATTACAAAATGTCCAACAGTAATTTTCCAGATAAAAACCGAAACCCTTTTTTTCGTGTCTATTAGATATTACAAACAAAAAGAAAAATGAGTGTCTTAGCTCTGAAAATATAGTTCTTTGGGATCATGTAGTGTTGTGTTTGTGTAGACCCTGGAGACCTCTTGGGTCTGAGATTGAAAAGTATACTTTCCTTCTACTGATACTACTACAACTAAAAACTCACCGCACCACCAAGCTGCCTTAGACCATCACAGCTACGCACGCTCCTCCTCCATCCGAATCTTTACAAAACCTCCCTCTTTAAATCCGTCCATGAAGTTTCCATGTCACATACATTTTTCTTGACGACATCCTCTCACCCCAACCAAGTGTGCTTTCCTTCTATTAATACTACTATTACTAAAAACTAACCACAGCAAGAGGGCAAATGAGGCCAACACAGCTACTCATGCTCCTCCTACATCCCAATCTTTTCAGAACCTCCTTTTTTATACCCTCACAGAAAGCTCCCATTTCCCATAAATTTTTCCTTACGACATCCTCCAACCCCAATCAACGACGACCTGCTTCTCACTTAGCCCTAGACCGGAGGTCAAAAAGGACAATCTTTGGCAATTTGTTATCCTTCTAGATTTTCTTCCAAATTTTTATAAAATGAATTCTGAAAAGAGGTGTCGTTTTTTTTGTAAATGAAACTTCAGGTTCTCTCTCCAATTGTTTAAGTATGCAATGTTCGGGCCTAAAAGTAAACTGAACAGAGTCAAGCTGATATCCAGCTCATGTGGAAAAGTAGAGGGTTTTCTGGAATCTTGCCAATTACAAATCCACCAGGAGAAGCAGGCTGATTTTAAACATACTTTATAGGAAGTAAAAAGTAGGGTCCTAGTTGTGCTTGTGGTATTTACGGACATAACTTGACATTTCTGGGGAGGGGGATCCCGAGACTCTTATTTCCAGGACATTCAAGCGAAGAGATTTTTGGACCTTGACCAAATTTAGCGTGAAATAAGAAATAGTCCCTTAGTTATTGTTTCTCGGGAATTAGAATCTGACTCAACTTTATTGGAAAGATGGAATGTGAAGAGCGGGTTGGAGACGGAAGATGGAAATAGAATGGAGATGGAATGTTATGCTTCTTCAGTCATCATAATATATAACAGATACTGTCAGATCTCAGCATATCTTTTTGCAAAGTAAAGTCTGTATTCCAGGTGCAATTTTAGGATGCCAATATCTGACCTGACTTATGTAAGAGGTAGTGAGGGTACCCATTAATTCTTGTGACCAGAGCATATATCAAAAGGGGTCATTTAATTTCAACCAAATTTAGTTTTCCATACTTTCTCCCAAATCCAAAGTACGAGATAATTGTTCACGGGCTGATAATTAAAAAAAAAAATAATAAATATGGATTTGACAGAAGCAAACTTGTCCCGATTGTGAGGATAACAAGGAAGTTTTAAACTATTTTATTATTCGTTGCAAGGGGATTTTATACCTAAGGAGGTCAAGAATTCGCAGTAGTGTTGTTGATAACTTCCAAGCTATTTTAATTGAACGTCTTCAAAGTTTATAATTGAGGTTTCTAATTTTGTTAAGGAAAACTGCTATTGCGGAAAAAGACAAAAGGTCCGTTGAAATTCTTTGATCAATTTAACTACATTGCTCCTTTGATTAAGGTTATTTATTTTGAGCATAACTACTTTTGTTGATTTTTGAATATCATCATAAGTTCTTCTGATTGCGTGCCCATTCTGTTTTCGTTTCTTTTTAAACTCTTTTATTTACTAGGATTGTGATTTTATCATTTTAAAAATCAATTATTATACCAAGATGAAAGAGAGATGGGCGGAACATTTTGAGAATTTGCTAAACCGAGATAGAGTTGCAGGAAAAAATATAGAAGAAATGAAAAAGTTTGTGATACCTTGGATGTGAAGGAAGATTTGCTTTGTGAGAAAGAAGTAGCGACAGTACTAAAAGGATTAAAAAATAATAAGGCTTCAGGTGCTGATAGGTTAGTAAATGAGTTTCTTAAATATGGTGGCTCTGAGGTTAGAAATAAGTTACTAAAGATTATGAATATGATTTTTGAAAAAGGGGAAGTACCTAACGATTTTAGGAAAACCTTAATTAAGCCAATTTATAAGAAAGGTGATAAAATTTAGCGTGGTAATTATCGAGGCATTAATCTGGTCTCTGTATGTACCAAATACTTAGTAATATGATACTTTTTAGACTGAGAGATGCCGTAGACAAAGTTTTAAGAGAAGAACAGTGCAGTTTTAGAAAAGGTAGAGGATTTGTCGACCAAATTTTCACTCTTAGATTGATAATTGAGAAGTGCCTGAGTTGTCAAACACCTTTGGTCCTCAGTTTTAAGGACACCCTAGACGGTCAATCATTTTAGTCAAAAGCTTTTGCCAATAGATTGACGTGTGGTACATCAACCTTCAATCGACTTGAAAATAAGCCCTTCAATTTTGACCAAAGCTAATCTCACGGCAAGATTTTTAGTTTCAGAGAAATTAAATTTGAGCCAAATAAAGTAAGAAAAATTGTTTTGGAATCCTGCCAACTGCACAATTACTTGAGCAGGAGAACTGGACCCCACTATTTACAAAATCAAGACGTTGATGTTGAAGAAGTGTGGACAGAACCTGTCCAGACTTCTTCACAGCACCTGTCCAGGTTCCACAGCACCTGGTGCTGTGGAACCTGGATCATCGAGACAAGACACTAAACTGATGTCACAACTTCAAAAAACCAAAGGCAACACTATAATTGAGGCAAAAAATATAAGGGACGAATTCTGCGAATTCTTTAACACCAGCGGATCTGTGCCATGGCAAAGCAAGTGTCTACACAATTAGCCATCAACGCTATAGTGTGTTTGTTAGTTTTCTTAATTTGTTTAAAATGTCGTATGAACAGATAAAATGTTGAAAAAAACTGAAATAATAATAAAAGAATTGGTGTGTTATTTGATCGTATCTTATGCCCGTCCATACATAAATGCAATAGTAACTCGATTACTCGACCATCTTTCACAGTTATTTCATGTGTGACTAGTGTGTCATGGACAAAGGAAATCTAGTTAAACAACAGGCAACGAAAAGGTTCGCTCGTAGCATAGAAAAAAAACTGGTGTTGATCTTGGAAATGTGGCAATTAAGGGTAGAAAGAAAGCACCTGACTTAACCCGCCCATCCCTGCTGTGTCACACACTTGTCTAAAGCAGTCAGTTCTTGTTTACCCGGCCATCCTTATTTCCAAATGTATTGAATAATCGGTTTTTCACGTTTACCCCCCGGAAAATACCCCCTCCCCCAACAGAAAATAAGGTTTTCAAATTTAAGAATTTTGTGTAAGTTTTTTTTTTTTTAGTTTCGGTGAGAAGTGCTAAGGAAAGAGAAAAAGAGGAATTTACACGTCATTAGTATCTTAAAACTTAAAACCACAAATCCATTTTAGTTGAAATGACTTCCATATGAACTTTTGCAATTTTTGACACTAGCGGGTGCCAAATTAATAAAAAAAGAAGTGAAAAACATAGGCGAAAAATCATCAAAATTAAGCTAAAAACATATGGTACCAAAAAGTTTAAGAAGGTTTAGCTTGCCCTAGAAAGGATAGTTGGCTTTGGGAACCAACAAGTTCTGATTGTTTAAGTTTTTACGGACGAAAGCGTTGTAAAATTCTACGAATTTTTTACGGGTTGTGGCAACGTTTTGTATAGAATTAAAAACAAGCTTATCATTCGAATTAAACAGGAATCGTTCTTAAAGAATTGGAACAAAAAGTCAAAACTTTAACGTAAAGAGAATGAGGAGGGGCCAACACTTTCTATATACGTAATAATTTCTTTTCATTTTAAGCGTTGATGTTGCTCCTCACTTTCACTTGAAAAAGTGTTTTTTTCTAAATTTAATTTCTTATCGTTTTTAAAAATCACCTGGAAATCCGGTTCCTCCTCCAAAAAATTCCTTTCTACTACGGAAATTTCCTCTATGGAAAGTTCTTTTCACGCAAAATGTTCTCCCCCTCCCTCACCAGGGAAATTTCCCCCAGACAATTCCATTCTAGCTGAAAATTCCGCCGAAAAAATTTCTTGCAGATGAACTCGGATGAAAATTTTTTTTTAGCGCACTTTAATTTGCAAAAAAACACTTTAATTTTTTATAGTTTTTAAAGTCATGCCGGTAATCCCCTCCTCCGTGGAAATTTTTTCCATCAAAAACCCAGCAAAAGGGTATTTTCCAGCAAAGGTTTTTTGGGAGGCGAGAGGTGTACAACAGAAACTTTAAAAAACGCATCAAAAATATGAAATCTATATCTACTCCCTTATGATTTCAGGGAATAATTCTGGTCTACGCTGTTATTATGAAAGTAAACAATAACATTAAACCCCAAATGAGTAGAATATATTTTTTATAGGAGGGGGACAGCCCCTTCCTCCACCTCATGATCGCAGAAAGTTCGGAGTGGGCTCATTAGATCAGAAATTGATAGTTTTAGTCCCTCTTTTTTTAAGTGCAAAGGGATTAGAGACCAAACAGCCGTATAGGGGTGTTATTTTCCGAGGGGAGATTTTACATAGAGGGGGGAGGGTATTTTCCAGGGAGGGGGGTAAACGCCGCCCACTAAATACTCGAGTTTCTACTGCTAGTGCAATAAAGCATAGGCGTAGAGTTTCCATTTCTCCGGGGGGGGGGGGGGCCTTGCACCAAAAAGCAACATGAAAGCTGTGTTTGCCTTAGGGAAGATGTGGATCAGATGGAACGTGTATTTTGACATGCTGTTTTATCTCGTAAGTCTCTTAAATTCACAACAGAGTTTCGGGTTAGAAGCGTGAATTTTTTTTTTTTTTTTTTTTTTTTTTTTTTTTTTTTTTTTTTTTTTTTTTTTTTTTTTTTATCGGAGATGAGGGAAAGAAAAAATGTTGTTTGTGTCTGAATAAAAATCCAAAGTACAACATCGAGACTCCTCGAGCAAGAATAAAAGCAAAAGTTTGAAATTTTAACACTGTATTAAAGGCTTCTTTGGCCTTCTTCTGAAAATAGCTAGATGCTTTTAGCATAAGATTAAAATTACTATATGAATAGAATCCTGCCATTAATTTGCGAAATATTTCTTTTTAGACTGAACCTGTCCCAAGGTGCCAAAATTTCCTTTCGACTTTAAGCCGTGAATAATTGGTACTCAGCAATGCTACGGGTCGGTCGAATACAAAGAGTTTTTTCATTTCTAAGTTCTAACGCATGCTACATCTAATGGGATAGTGAAAACGTATTTATCCGAACTTGGGCTCTCTTGATGAACTCGTCTGTGAGTTTGTTGAAGTCTGCGCTTTCTAGGACTTCCATGTGCACTGACAAAACAACTAAAGGATTCAGTCTTTCCTGGGTCTTGCTTGACCGAAGATATGTTTTTAGCTTTTGAAGGCCTGAAAACGATTTTTCCGCAGTACAGTTTGAAACTGGCATACACAACATCCTAGTTAACTTCACCATTTGGTGAGCAACTTTGGCAAGGGAATCATTTTCTTTCAGAAAACTGACAACAGCATCAAATTTCTGGATCTCCTTTTTGTTCTCTTTAGCTTGATCAAGGAGTATGTCTCGGTGCAGCTGCAACTGTGCGTAGTCCTCTAAATCGTCTTTACAGAAGTTTTACACGTACGAAACGTCAGATACCCCTATGACGAACTCTTCTAAGAGATGTTGAGCTGTTTGGCTTGGTTCAAATCTTGTAGTCAAGTCCATCAGTATGGATTGGATAGCTTCATAGAAAACTTGGCGATAAGTATCTTCAGGCTAATACGGATGGTAATGAGCACCGCTTCCATCAAAACGACTAGGAACTTTGCTTTTTCTCGGGAGCTTTGATTCATTGAGACCCAGAATGTTTGCACATGAGACAGCTGCCTCCCATAGCAGTTTAAAGCGATGTTCATTCCTTCTACTTTTCAAGACCTTACGGAGACAATCAATTATTTCCTCTGCCTCTCTGGAGTTGAGCTGAGCTCTTTGAAGTGCAGTATTGGAGTCTTCTACTGCAGTAAAGATAATGCAAAGAATTTCTAACTGGAAGAATGTATCAAAGTTGGTAAAGGTCTCAAGAAATCCATCAGCTTCGGCTGTCTGTTTACGGTTTTCTGGGTGATTGCAGAAGTCCTCAAGCCAGTGAATTATATCGAAGTAATTGCTAGTGATTACCGTGATAGAGGGCTTTCTTAAGATTCAACTAGTTAGACAGAATGGTCGGAGTGCCACCCCTTCATCCAGCTTTACGCTGTTGAAACTTGACAACCTTTTCGGGGAACCTCTAACAAAAGCAATAAATCTCTGGACCATGTTCATAACATTCCTCATATTGATGTTAGTTTTCACCGCATCCCGAGCAACCAGGTTCAGACTGTTAGCACGGCAATATACATATAAGGCTCTTACCTCCTGGGCCTTCACCAGAGACTGTAGACCCCTGTCGCTCCCAAACATATTGGCAGCGCCGTCCTAGCATTGTCCACGACAATTTTGTAACGAAAGACCGAAACGACAAAGGACATCCATCAAGCACTTAAATAGTGTTTCACTCTCTGTGTTTCCAGTAACGTAAAATCCAAAAAACTTTTCGCTTATGTCGAGGTTGTCATCAACAGTTCTAAGACAAACGAAAATTTGTTCTTTACAGAAAACATCAGCGGTTTCGTCAAGCATCACTCCAAAATACCTGTACTTTTCACTTGATCTATGAGGAGTGTAAGCGTAGCATGGCACATATCCTCTAATATTTTATTTTAAATGTCAGGTGACAACCACTTGTTCTTTTCTGGTCTGACAAGCTACTTTTCTAAAACTGGAACATCATTTGCCCTTAGTTCAAGAAGGCGTCAGAAGTTCGATAACTCATCTTGCTTACCTCTTATAGGTATTCCTTGTGAGGCAAGGTACTTCAAAGACGATAATATGAGATTCAGAGCTTTGCGAGAGTCATGCGATTCTTGCTTGCTTTATGCACTTAGCTGTTGACTCACGTCATTACCACGGTGCAAAGAGTCTGTGGTTGCAATAGCCTTTTTTGTGAAATTCCGAAGCTTCGTGCGACTTAAAGCGATCGAGCACCTTTTCCCAGTTGCTGAACCCTTTCGTTACGAAAGGTTCAAAGAAGTCTTTATCGCGAGAAGTCTTTGGAAAGGACATATTCGTATTCACCGCTTCTGTGCAGACTGTACACACAGCACCGTTCTTAGTCGTGTCGAGTCATAACCATTGGTACTTTTCAGTCCAGCTAGCTTGAAATGTTCTGCCCTTCGCAGTACTATTACTACCGACATCACTGACACTGACTGTATCAGCTACACTAGACATATTTCTACTACTAGGGCTACCTTGGTCATTTCCTTTCTCATTTAAGTCACGAGCTCGAACATTACCACTAAAACTACAAGTACTCGGTTGTTCGTTTATCTGTCCTGTTTCGGTACCAACATGTGAGTTCCCATCTGTAAACTCGGTTCTATCTATAGAGTTCTTAGCAAAAAAATAGTGTTCTAATCTTTTCATTGTTAAAGTTTTCACCTCTGTTTCTTTCACTACAGTCCGTTCAAGTTCAAAATGATCACTGAGCACTGACGGTTTCGCCAGCGGATCCTACTCTTCATTTTCACTTTCGTTCACTTTCCAGGAAAAAGGGCCTCATGCCAAATCAAGATTAAATTTAAAGCCTAATTATGGCTGTAACTGTCAAAAGGTTCTTTTTCTGCTCGCCAGGAAGGAAAAAAACTGATTTGCATGATCAGTCAAAAGAATCAATCTTAAGACTGAGAAGATAGCTGTGAAGTCTCCTTGTGCTAATAATCTAAACGTTACAGGGCATAACTCGAAATGTCTTGGGGGGCTGAGCCCCCCGGGCTTTTCTGGTGGCGTCTTGGCCCCCTACCCCCCCCCGTACTCTGCGCTTATGCAATAAAGTAAAATTCTTACTTCTGTTGTTTCTGTTTCAGTAATTTCAATTTGATCCCTGATGAATAAAAGGTTATTGTAGTACCACAGGGAAGGTTGTGGGATGTCATCTGCTGACACTCCAGACTTCTTTTTTTGCTTGATCGCCTTGTATTAGCGATTGAAATTCGCTCTTAAAACATTGATTTCCTTTTTTAGTACGAGAACTGTATAATCGGGTTTCAATACCTTTACCACCTGCAATATCTTACCCAATGCTGCACTTTTCTTATCTCTGTTAAAATAGCCTTTACTTTTAACTTTCTATAACTCAGGGTGATCCCGGTACAACTCAATTAATATACAAACAAACTGGCGCTCCACATTTTTTTTTATATCTTCCATTGTTGTTGGTGCGTGACTGACGCAATATTTTCAACAAAACTCGGTCAATCACCCTCGTCAACCGATTGGGTCATTCAAACATTCTATCAGTCGCCTTCAACGCTAGACACAATCGTCAAACAGGTTCCTAGACGGTCAATCATGCTTACGTCAATCGATTGACAGAGGCTTTTGATAAAAATGATTGACCGTCTAGGGTGTCCTTTATAGATTATGAGCAAGCGTTCCATTCTGTCGATAAAGGTTTTATCCTTGTATATCACTAGGGGTGGCAACCCTGCTGCATGTTGTTGCGTAGACATTCTTTCAGCTATTTTGACAATTTTTTTTTCCTGGTCATTTAGTTTTTAAAGACAAAATGGATGGGGCTTCAAGTGGTGCTACTGGGGGATCAAACATCCCCATTGGCGAGACGCTTTGTGAGACATTCAAACACCTCCGTTCCATTAATTTAATACATGAAATATGAATTTAAATGTCAATTTCTTTGACTTTTGAAGATGTGAAGATGTTACTGTCCTGTTATGTTGTCAGAAACTATTTTAAGCAAGAGAAAACTTTAAGCCCACAATTCATTGTCAGACTTCATATTATTTCCATATGATAGATCAATACAAATTTCATTTTACCATAGGTGTATCCAAAATTTTGTATAGCTGGGGTAACTTCTTCTGATAATGATTAAGATGGTTACCAAAATGTCAATCTATTTTTGTCTTGTTGCCTTTTTAGGGACCCTGGGCATAGATGTTGCGAAAAAGCATGAAGAGCCAATGTTTACATTTCATATTTTGAAGTTTAAATGAAATCGCTTCTTTAAGCCAAGATACAATTAAGTCCTATCTTTATTCTTTCCTTATAATGATTAAATAAATAAAAAACAAGTTTCTTTAACTGAAAGTAAGGAACGACGTTAAAACTTAAAACGAACAGAAATTATTGCGTATATGAAAGGGGCTGTCCCCTCCTTAACGCCTCGCTCTTTACGCGTAAGTCTTTTATTTAAAAAAACAGAGTTTTGAGAAAGTCAAACTTTAGCGTAAAGAGCGAGGCGTTGAGGAGGGAACAGCCCCTTTTACATACGGAATAATTTCTGTTCGTTTTAAGTTTTAACTTCGTTGCCCTGAGGGTTGTGGGGGAGTGTCAACCTCAAAAACATATTTTCTATCTGGAAATCAACTACGCTGAACAAAATGGCTATCTCGAAATTTTATTTGGATGTGTTTGGGAGAATGATCGGCGTGGGGGGGGGGGCTAGTTGCCCTCCGATCACTTTCGACTATTAAAAAGGGCACTAACCCTTTGAATTTCTAAACGAATGAGCTTTTTTGGAAGTTTTTACGACAACGACTTTTATAAAAAAAAACTCATATGTCCCCCGAGCATAGCTTAAAACCCTTGCCCTGAGGGTTGTGGGGGAGTTTCCACCTCAAAAACATATTTCTATCTGGAAATCAACTACGCTGAACAAAATGGCTGTCTCAAAATTTTGATTGGATGTGTTTGGGGAATGATGGGCGTGGGGAGGGCTAGTTGCCCTCCAATCATTTTTGACTATTAAATAGG
This sequence comes from Artemia sinica, assembly GCA_027921565.1. Lineage (NCBI taxonomy): Eukaryota > Metazoa > Arthropoda > Branchiopoda > Anostraca > Artemiidae > Artemia > Artemia sinica. The sequence continues at coordinate 52,005,551 of CM051272.1, forward strand.
GCACCAGCCCTTTGAATTTCCAATCGAATGAGCCTGTTTTGAAGTTTCTACGACAACGCCTTCTATAAAAACCTTATCAGCCCCCAGGGCAGAACTTAAAACCCTTGCCCCGAGGGTTGTGGGGGAGTGTCCTCCTCAAAAACATATTTTTATCTGGAAATCAACTACAGTGAACAAAATGGCTATTTCAAAATTTTGATTGGATGTGTTTGGGGGAATGATGGGCGTGGGAGGGGTTAGTTGCCCTCCAATCATTTTTGACTATTAAATAGGGCACCAGCCCTTTGAATTTCCAATCGAATGAGCCTGTTTTGAAGTTTCTACGACAACGCCTTCTATAAAAACTTTGTATGGCCCCAGGGCATAACTTAAAACCCTTGCCCTGAGGGTTGTGGGGGAGTGTCCTCCTCAAAAATATATTTTCTATCCAGAAATCAACTATGTTGAACAAAATGGCTATCTCAAAATTTTGATTGGATGTGTTTGGGGGAATGATGGGCGTGGAGAGGGGCTTATTGCCCTCCAATCACTTTCGACTATTAAAAGGGCAGTAGAACTCTCGATTTCCAATCGAAAGAGCCCCTTTTTAAGTTTCTACGACGACCTCTTCCATATGAAGTGTCCTGCTCTAAAGGAAAAAATAATAAATGATACATTGTGCCAACATCGTTCTTATATGCCCTCAGGGCATAAATTAAAACCCTTGCCTTGAGGGTTGTGTCCTCCTCAAAAACATATTTTCTATCTGGAAATCAACTACGCTGAACAAAATAGCTATCTTAAAATTTTGATTGGATGTGTTTGGGGAAAGATGAGCGTGGGGGGGGGGCTAGTTGCCTTCCAATCACTTTCGACTATCAAAAAGGGCACTAGCCATCCCAATTTCCAATCGAATGAGCCCTTTTCGAAGTTTGTACGACAACGCCTTCGATACGAAATGCCCAGGTATAGAGAAAGAAGAAAAAAAATAATACATTGTGCCCACATCGTTCTTTACCAAGGCAGCGCGATAGCGCTGCCTTTGATGGACTTTATGATTATTTTGATGGACTTTGTCTTAAGGAGCACATGAGAGGCAATGGGAAACCACGGAATCAAATGGGGTAGAAAAAGTCACCTGGAGTTAGATTATGCTGATGATTTAAGCATCATAGATGAAAGTGTAAGCAAAATGAATGAACATTTAGAGGTTTTATGAGTTCAGGGTGCTAGAACAGGTTAGAAAATTAATGTTAAGAAGACTAAGTCACTAAGACTAGAAATAAGTAAAGATAAAAAGGTGACGTTGGGTAATAATAAGATTGATCAGGTGGGCAGTTTCACTTACCTTGGTAGCATTATTAATAAAGATCGTGGGAGCAGTGAAGATGTTAAAAGTAGGATAGCCAAGGCCCAAGTTGTTTTCACAGTTAGAAAATGTTTGGAAGGATAGGAAGATAAGTCCGCAAACCAAGATTATAATATTAGAAGCTACAGTGATGACAGTGGTCAAATATGGCTCTGAAGCATAGGCGCTCTAAAAAGTGGATGAAGATTTGCTAGATGTTTTCCAGAGAAACTGCTTAAGGAATGTTCTAGGTACCCGGCTGACTGACCGTATTTCAAACAATTGGCTGTACAAAAAATGTACTTCAATACCGCTCTCTAGGACTATAATGAAAGAAAGATTAAGGTGGCTAGGGCACGTTGTGCGGATGAAGGATGACAGATTGCCAAAGATTGTTCTTTTCGGCCCACCGTCTAGGGCTAAATAGAAAGCAGGTCGTTCTCGTCTGGGGTGGGAGGACGTCATAAAGAAAGATTTAAAGGAAAAGATTTAAAGGTGTAAAAATGGAGGCTTTGAAAATATTGGGATGGAGGAGGAGCGTGCATAGCAGTGTTTGCCTTAGGCGGCTTGGTGCCACGGTGAGTTTTTTGTAGTAGTAGTAGTAGTAGTACTAAGATGAAACAAGAATCATGGAAAATGATCAATGCACAGAATATAGTTGAATTCTGAAATACGCTGAAAAGTAATTATTTCAGCTATTTTGTTGGTATTTCGAACCTGTTAAAAGTAGACTTGATCAATGTTAATACTGAATGTTTTAGTATCCAAAAATTATAGTTATTTTTACTATAATTTTCACTATAATTAGCAATAGAGCTAAATCACAGAAGTGAGATACATGGTGAAATAACTCTTCCAAAAGAAATCTGGATATTTTCCAAATTTTGCGATATGTCTGTATTGTCATATAAGACTGGTATATTGCTGAAGGTCTGATTTTTTTTTTTACCTCGGTTATTTTGTCTTGTTACTTCTCAATTTTTTTTTTTGCATTTTTGAGTGGCCTAAGACGCTTTCCTTGCTACAATTTTGTATTGCAGTTTTTGTCAAGGGTAGTCAGTTTCAAATAAATGACTTGATCAAAGTCTATCGATTTTCTACTGTCGTTTTTTTCTTTGCTTGTGTGTGTTCGTTTTTTATTTATTTTGCCTGTGCTTAAATATTGCGTATGCTTATTTTCAGGAGGTTTTAATCGCGTTTCTAAAAATTCAATTTTAATTTTTTGTGGGTTTCAAACTATTTTTTATTTAAAATTTTACATTAAAAATAGGTGCCCTCCCATAGCTATTCCAGATTTGTATATACAAACTCAATTTTTTCTATGTTTATTTCTACTTACAAAGACCCATATACAGGCTCAGACACGACCTCGGGGGGTCCTTGCCCTTGTCCTTCCAAGAAGTCTTGCGATTTTTTTGGCAGTTTATTTTCTATGTTGGTTGTATATCTAAGATGTTCTTTATTGAAGCCGTGTCCTCCACAATTATTTTTCTCCCTCTTTTTTATTGAAATACCTAAATATGTGGCTATATTTGTCTTTACTCCTTGCTGTAGTATCACTGCTTTTATTTCACATTTATTTATTTGATTTAATCAGGTAAAAGTCTCTCATTTTTTGCTTGTCTCATTAACAACGGCCTTTTCATTTATAATAAAGGTAGACATTTATGCTCCAAGCAAATTGTTCAACTTGATTTATCTTTCTATTTAGATACCACGATACATCATTACCCTGCACGAACTCCTTGCCCACACGCCACATAATCATGTTGAAAGGAAAAGCCTGGAAAATGCAAGAATACATTTAGAAGACCTGTCAAGGCAAATGCATGATGAGGTAGGTCTTTATTTTTATTTTCTGTAAGTCTATTAGAAAACATGTCCCTTTGTGGTATACTTCTTTATTTCATTTCTATTTATTTTCTTTTTTCTACTTTTTATTCTATTTGAGTTTCTAGGTTCTATCTTTATTTATTTGTATTTCAGTATACTTCTTTATTTACTTTCAATAAATGTGATGCTATAGTGATACCGTGATACTAATACCATTGATACTATACAGATCTACTGATACCACGCTACGTTATTCCATGGCGTAGTGTGGTATGCTTCTTTATTTCAACTCTATGTATTTCTATTTCTGTTACTTTTATCTATTTTTTTTTAATTTTTCTTTATTTTTATTTAGTATACTTCTTTATTTACTTTCAATAAATGTGGTACTATAGTGATTCCATGATACTGATACCACTGATACTGTACGGATCTACTTATACCACGCTGCATTATTCCCTTACGTAGTATGGTATACTTCTTTATTTCAACTCTATGTATTTCTATTTCTGTTATTTCTATCTATTTTTTCGATTTTTCTTTACTTTTATTTTGGTATACTTCTTTATTTACTTTCAATAAATGAGATACTACTTCTATTAATACTATATTAGCCCACCCCTTTGATTCAATATTATCAGTTTTTTTAATTGAATACGGCACAACTTTTCCGTTTCCGCTAAATAAGTTTTTCAAAGAAAAATAGAGAGCTTCATTAAACCAAAAAGGAGCAAAAATAGAATCAAATATTCTACCAAACGTAAAGCTACCACAAATCAGAACCAATCAATAAATGAAACCCAAAACGAGCAGAAATTACAATAAATAACCGAGTCAAACTCAAAACAAGCGGAAATTAGCATGAGTAGGGCTCACAGCCCCCTTTGCCTTCTCAAGACTAGAACATAATTTGCATATTACTGAAAAAATACAAATGAATGTGCATTGTCAGTTTAATATGCATATGTTGATGTCTATCTCTTAAAATAATCATTATAGTTGATTTATTAAAGTAATAAAAGTGAATACATTTATTTTTTTTTTTAGTAAAGTTATATTATACTCTGGCCTTAGGAAGGCACAGGAGTTTTGAGCCCTACTAATGTAATTTCTGCTCGTTTTAAGTTTGACTAGGTTATATATTGTAATTTCTGCTCGCTTTGGGTTTTATTTATTTATCGATGCTGATCTCTGGTAGTTTTACGTTTGGTAGAAATTTTGATTCTATTTTTACTCACTTTTTGTTTAATGGAGTTTTTTACTTTTCTTTGAAAAACTTATTTTGTGGGAAAAGTTTTTTCTAATTAATTTCTGTTCGTTTTATAATGACATAGTCTTTTTCAGTGAAAAATAAATTTAATATTTTAAATCTTTTTGGTTTTTCTTTAAGAATTTATAGTTTGGCCTGCTATTTGTATGCCGGAGAAACTTTTTCAACAATTTTAACAACATACACCATTTTAAGAGTCTGGACACAAATAGTAGTGTATTTAGTTTTATACCTACCTCTAGTTGACCTGAAAAATAAAACTTAATACCATTCGCAAAAAATTATATCTATGCTCTTTGATAGCTTGGATACACTTACACTCTTTTGATTTATTTAAATTTTAAGAGCAGAAGTAGTAATAGAAGTAGCCCCGAACCCCATAAAAACCCCATTTTTGCTCGTTTTTCTTTCTTTATGTGATGTCAGGCCAATGTGGTTTAAGAAATTATCTTAGCCCCGAAATTTGAACATAATACCCTCAGTTGTTCCTGGGATATTTCTGAGATGTCTTATTGACAACCAGCATACGCACAGTGCGTTTTGATTTAATCTTAAGGCAGCATTTAGTTTTTAAACATAATGGGAAAATTGCATAACTGTGGGGGGCTGGCCTCCGCAATAGCCCTAGAGACACAGTTACAAGACCGTTCCGCTATGCTGAACAAGATAGCTATCTTAAAATTTTGATTGGAAGTGTTCGGACAATTAAGAGCTGAAAGGGAGGGCTGATTGCCCTCCAGTCACTTTTGATTCTCAAAAAGGGTACTAGAACTTTAAATTTAAAATCAAACTAGCTCCTTTCAAATATCAATGATATTACTAACTATGATAGAGCAGTGCTGTCTATGACGATAAAATAAAAGTCCAAAATAGGGATAAAATCCTTTTAAATAGACAGTATATAATAAATTTCACAAAAAATACCAGATATTGCGGTCACTGTATATGTGACCGAAATATCTGGTACTTTTTGTGAAATTTATTATACACTATTTATTAAAAAGGATTTTATCCCTATTTTGGACTTTTATTTTATCGTCATGGAAAGGTAGTGTGGTCTCCAAAATTATCGTTGTCTATGATATTCCTTATAAGCCCTTTTAATGCTTGCATGCGTATAGTTTTTTCGTTTAATTGAAACTCACCCTAAACGTTTCAAGTTAATACCCTTAGTGTCATTAGTTACAGTAACCATAGAAGTAGTATTAAAACTATACACATAGTGTCTTCTGGCTAGTTCAAAATTCGTCACATCTTACCCTGAAAGGTCTAACTTAAAAATGTAAGCCGTTATTGTGATATTGCTTTGCCACCCTTTTGGCAACCTACACGATCATACTTTGTTTTGATTTAATTCAACATCTGCCTAAATATTCCTTGAAAGCTGCACCTTAATACCCTTGGGTTGTGTAGTAGCAATAGTTGTAGTAGCAGTATTAACATTAGTAGCAGTATGCACATAGCACCTTGGTTTTTTCAACATTCCTTTCAACGCACGATTAAATTTTCCAATTAATACCATCAACCGGTTCTGAGGCATTGCTGATATGTCCTTTTAACAACCAATGTGGGCATAGTGCGTTTCAATTTATTTCAATACAGTTTCAATAATGCCCAAAATTTTCGCCTTAACACCCTTAGGTGTTACCCTTAGTTGATTAGCAGTAGTAGAAGCACCAACAGTTATAGTAGTAGCAGTAGGAGTAGAGTTACTAGTAGTAGTCAGCTTTAGAAGGAGTAGTAGTAATAACAGTAATAATAATAGTAGTAGTAGTAGTTGTAGGAGTAGAAGTAGTAGTATTATGATGCAAATATTGTTTTTTGGTAAGTTCAACATCCTCTACAACAAGCCTTTTAAGTTTTAATCAAACAGTTCGTGGTAACGAACTGTAAGTAAGGAGCGACCCGGCTCAATGGTAACCGAAACTCTAGAAAACGGTATTTTGATACAAATAGATACATCAAAAGAATCACATTTTAATGCTGATTTCAAATATATAAGTTTCATCAAGTTTAATCCTACCCATCAAAAGTTAGGCGCCTGAGAAAATTTGGCTGATTTTCGAAAAAAGGGGGAAAGACCCCCTAAAAGTTATAGAACCTTAATGAAAATCACACCATCATATTCCGCGTATCAGAGAACCCTACTGTAGAGGTTTCAAGCTCCCATCTACAAAAATGTGGAATTTTGCATTTTTTGCCATAAGAAAGATCACGGGTGCGTGTTTATTTGTTTTTTTTTTTCCCCAGGGGTGATCGTATCGAACCAGTTGTCCTAGGATATCGTGGAAGGGCTCATTGGAATGGAAATTGAAAGTTCTAGTGCCCTTTTTAAGTGACCAAAAAATGGAGGGCAACTAGGCCCCCTCCCACGCTCATTTTTTTCCCAAAGTCACCTGATCAAAATTTTGAGATAGCCATTTTGTTCAGCATAATCGAAAATATTATAAGTATGTCTTTTAGGATGACTTAATCCCCCGAAGTTCCCGGGGGGAGGGCTGAAAGTTATGAACTTTACCCAATGTTAACACATAGTATTGGCTATTTGGAAGTACACAGACGTTTTCAGGGGAGATTTTTCCTGGTAGTGTGGGGGGGGGGGGGTTGGTCAGGGGTTACGTTGGAGGATCTTTCCATGAAGGAAGTTTTCATGGGGGAAGGGACATTGCTATGAAGGGGACGCCGGACTTCCCAGCATTATTTAAAAAAAGATCATAAATTTAATATAAAAAAACAAGTATTTCAACTGCAACAGCAGCAACATCGAAACTTTAAACGAACAGAAAATATTACATATATAATTGGGTTCACCCCGTAGTCAATGCCTCGCTCTTTAAGCCAAAGATTTTTAGTACTTTCATAAGAGCTATTTATTCTAATTAACGGCCTTTGTGATTAAGCGGTCATTTCTAAAGAATTGGAACAAAATTTGAACTTTCGCTTAAAGAGCAAGGTATTGACTAGGGGGCGAACCCCCTAATAAACGTGTTAAAAATATATGAATATAGAAGTTCGTTACGTAAGTTAATTCGTAAGTTACGTATATTTATTACTAATAAAAACGTTCGTAAATGATTAAGCGGTCATTTCTAAAGAATTGGAACAAAATTTGAACTTTCGCTTAAAGAGCAAGGTATTGACTAGGGGGCGAACCCCCTAATAAACGTATTAAAAATATATGAATATAGAAGTTCGTTACGTAAGTTAATTCGTAAGTTACGTATATTTATTACTAATAAAAACGTTCGTAAATAAAATTAAACAAGTTTCGAGAAAGCCATTTAACTAAATAAAAGTAAATTAATATGAAAATTTTGTTTTAATTATTCATGTACGGTGAGCCAAGATCAAAACCTGCATTTATTCAAAACGTTCAAAAATTAAATAAAAAAAACAAGTTTTTTAAACTGAAAGTAAGGAGCGACATTAAAACTTAAAACGAACAGAAATTATTCTGTATATGAAAGAGACTGTCCCCTCCTCAACGCCTCGCTCTTTACGCTAAAGTTTGACTCTGTCTCACAACTTTATTTTTTAAAACAATAAAAAACTTTAGCGTAAAGAGCGAGGCGTTTAGGAGGGGACAGTCTCTTTCATATACAGAATAATTTCTGTTCGTTTTAAGTTTTAATGTCGCTCCTTACTTTCAGTTTAAAAAACTTGTTTTTTTTATTTAATTTCACACAAGAAACTGTTCCTAAGATATTGCTTAGATATCATTTTGACAACCTGCACACAGATGACAGGTCGTCATCCGTACAACAGACGTTTTCAGAAATATTCTCTGAAAGTTTTACCTTCATACCCTTAGGCATAGTTGAAATAGTCGTCACAGCAGCAATATTACTACTCAACTTAGTACAATTAGCCCTTGCTATGACATTGTCGATATGCCCTTTTGATAGCTTGTATATTCATATACTTCTTGAAATCTTCATCTTAATGTTCTTAACTTTACAAGCAGTTGTAAAAGTTGTGAACTAGTAAATGTTGCAGTGTTAGTGCTATTAGTGCTATTGTGCACATATTACCTTTTGGTCCATTGATTTTCCCTTTAAACATTCCCTGAGAGTTCCAACTTAATACACAAATCACTTCTTAAGATATGCTATTTTGACAATCTAAATTCACATAGTGTCTTTTGTTAGTTCGAATTTGTCATTAATGTTTCCTCAAATTCTACCTTCATAAACTTCACCTTAATAGTACTATTATCACAGTAGTTTCGGTGGTAGTAGAAGTAGCTGCAGTGTAAGTGTTGTATTAGTATTAACAGTCGTGGTAGCAAGAGCAGTATCAATAGTGGTAGTAGCACGTGTATATTGCCTTTTGGTCAGTCGATCATCGCTTTCAAGATGCCCTGGAAGTTTCACCTTGACACTGTAAGCCGTTCCAAAAATATTGTTGATTTGCGCTTTTGACACCCTTTTGACGCCCTTTTCACCTTAATGCTCTAAGCCTTACAAGTTGTTGCAATTGAAGTAGTAATTGGAGTGGTTTAGTAGCAGTAGTAGTATTAGTAAAAGTAGTAGTAGTATCAGTGTTAGTAGTGATGTGCGTATTATGCCTTTTTGTCAATTGATCTTCCCCTTTAAGCATTCTCTGAAAGTTCCAACTTAATACCCAAATCCATTCTCCAGATACGCCCTTTTGACAATCTGCATGCGCATAGTGTGTTTTGATTTAGTTCAAAGTCCCCCACAATATTCCGTCAAATTTTCACTTTGATACTTGTAGCCTTAATTGTACTAATACCATAGTACTAGTGGTAGGAGTAGGAAAAGTAGTAGCAGTAATAGTGTACTATTATTAATAGTAACAGTAGTAGAAGCAGGACTAACTGCAGTAGTTGCAGGTACATTTTGCCTTTTGGTCAACTGAACATCCCACCCATGATGCCCCTGAAGTTTCCTCTTGATACGATAAACCGTTCCAAAAATATTGTTGATACGTCCGTATCAGCAATCTGTATACACATAGTATGTTTTGATTTAGTTCAACTTTCCCCTCAACGTTTCCTCAAATATGTTTCCAATATCATCCGCCTTAGTACAGGAGAAGTAGTTTTAGCGATAGTAGTGTTAGTAATAATAGCAATAGAAGCAGCAGTAGTTGTAGGAGTGGTAGCGTGCAAATATGGTCTTTTTGGTCAATTGACCATCCTCCTTATCATTTTTCGAAAGTTCCATAAAAACCTTATATGCCCCCAGGGCATAATCTTAAGTCTTTGCCCCAGGGCTCTAGGGGATTGTGTCAAGCGTGGATGCATTGTTATATGTTTTTTGGACTATTTTAAACAAAATGGCTATCGCACAATTTTTATCAGATGCGTTTGGTGAAAAAAAGGGTAGTTGGAAAGGGGGACTAGTTGACCTCTATCATTTTTTACTCTTAAAAGGAAATTAGAACTCCCGATATCAACCAAATGAGTCACTTCTAAAGTTTAAACAGCCATCCCTACCATAAGAACCTCAAATTCCCACGGGGAATAGATTACAACCATCGCCCCCAGACTCTGTGGTTTTTATCAACAACAAAAGCATTTTTACCCTTTCTATAAGAACCCTATATGCCCAGAGGAAAATTGCTATCTCCAAGTTTTAATTAGAGGTTCTTTGGGAAATGATGGGTGTGGAGGGGGGGGGCTGGCTGCTCTAAAATCACTTTTGACTCTTAAAAAGGGCACTATAACTTCCAACTTAAAATCAAATGAGCCCCATCTGAAGTTTATACGACCACCCATTCCATAAAAATCTTATATGTCACCAGGGCATGACTAACAACCCTATCCCCCAGGGCGTTGGGAGTTTTGTCAACCCTAGAGGCATTGTTATATGTTCTTTGGACTATGTTAAACAAAATCGCTATCTCACAATTTCAATCAGAGGCGTTTGATGAAGAGAGGGGTTGTCAGGGGAGGGGCTAGTTGCCCTCCATCGCTATTGACTTTTAAGAGGAATCTAGAACTTCCAATTTTCAACCAAATGAGCCTCCTCTAAAGACAAACAACCATCTCTTCCATACCTTAAATGCCCCCGGGGCATAACTTACAACCTTCAGCTCAGTCTCTGGTACTTTATATAAGCCCCAAAAGTCTTGTTATTTGATCTTTTGACTATTTTGAATAAAATGACTGTTTTAAAAATTTCCATTGGATGCATTTCGGGAAAACACAACTTGCGGGGAGGAAGGGTAGCCGTCCTCTGATCACTTTTACTCTTAAAAAGGGCACTAGAAATTCTTATTACCAATCCAATGAGTCCCCTCCAAAGTATATATGACCATCCATTCTATAAAAACCTCATATGCTCCCAGGGCACACCCCCTGCCCTTACAACCTTTCCTTACAACTTATAACCCTGAGGGGTTTGAGGGGTTGTTTTCCTTAAAGATATAATTTCCAGATCCTTTAACTACGATGAACAAAGTATGCATCTCCAAATTCTGATTTGATGTCTTTGGGAAAATGATGGGCGTTTTCGGGGGGGGGGGGGCTGTTTGCTTTCGGATCACTTTGGACTCTTAAAAAGGGCACTAAACCTTCCAATTTCAAATCAAATGAGCCACGTCTGAAGTTTATACGACCACTCATTCCATAAAAACCTTATATTCCCTCAGGTCACGACTTACAACCTTATCCCCAGGGCACTGGGGAGCTGTGTCAACCCCAGAGGCATTGCTATATGTTCTTTGAACTATTTTGAACCAAATAGCTGTCTCACAATTTCATTCAGATTCGTCTGGTGAAAAAAAAAACAAAGAAATGAATATAAAGACGACAAAACGGGTCTATGGCAAAACGGGTAAAAACGGGCAAAACGACAAAACGGGTAAACGGGTCTAGTAAATGAAAGTGAAGACAAACAGCAAAAATCCAACGAATATTTTGCCCTTTTATAACAAGGCATCTTCGGCGTAAAAAAAAAGAAACTAGAAGCTGAAGCTAAAAAATATAACGAAAAAATTAGATTAAAATTAGATTAAAGCTAAAATAGATTAAAATTTAAAATATAATAAACAATTACTTACATTTACAATTTGTAGCTACTTTTATCAAACCCCAATAGTAATTTTGGATTAAAATTTTTTAAATAACAAATGAACTAGACATATATTATTGTGACATAATTTTATGCCAAGCTTTTGATGCTGCTATTCTTTTAGGTTTGTTACTTGAACTAATCCCTTGGACATTTTGCAATACTTTATTTTTGAATATGGGTTCATTTTTTAAAATATTATCATAAATAGGATCAATATTTATATTAAATGGCTGGCCAGTTCGGCTTCAGATCTTTTATTCGTTGGGTGAAAACAAGGGTAGTTGGGGGGGGGATAGTTGCCCTCCATCACTTTTGACACTTGAAAGGGAACTAGGACTTCCAATTTCCCACTAAATGAGCCTCCTTTAAGGTTTATGCAACCATCGCTTCCATAAAAACTTTAGATGCCCCTGGGGCATTACTTACAACCATTGTCCCCAGGCTCTGGGGGTTTGTTTCAATCCCAAAAGCTTTGTTATATGATATTTGGACTATTTTGAATAAAATGACTATCTCAAAATTTCTATCAGATGCATTTCGGGAAAATATGAGGTGTGGGGGGTATCTGCCCTCCAATCACTTTGAATTTTAAAAAGGGCTCTAGAACCTCTGAAATTTTGTTCTGAAGTAACTTACGAATTAACTTACGTAACTAACTTCTATATTCGTATATTTTCATTACGTATATTAGAGGGTTCAACCCCTATTCAATACCTCGCTCTTTATGCTTAGTTCAAATTTTGTTCCAATTCTTTGAGAATGACCCCTTAATCAAAAAGACCGTTAATTAGAATAAATAGCTCTGATGAAAGTACAAAAAAACTTTAGCGTAAAGAGCGCGGTAATGAGTATTGGCGAACCCAATCATATACGTATTAATTTCTATTCGTTTTAAATTTTGATGTTGCTCCTTACTTTCAGTTGAAAAAATTGTTTTTTTTATATTTAATTTCTGATTGTTCTTCTTTAAATACTGCTGGGAAATCCTGTGCCCCCTTCAAAGCAATATCCCTTCCCCCAAGAGAACTTCCTCCGGGGAGAGATCCTGCCACGTAGCACCCGATCTCCCACCCTCCCCCCCCCCCAACTACAAAAAAAAATCCACCTGAAAACTTTTGCATACTTCCCAATAACCAATACTATATGTAAACATTGGGCAAATTTCATAACTTGCAAAATTTCCCCCGGAGAATGTGGGGTGATTAAGTCATCCTCAAAGACATAGTTATTGTATTTTTCGACCATACTGAACAAAATAGTAAGGGGTCATTCTTTAAGAATGACCCCTTAATCACAAAGGCCGTTAATTAGAATAAATAGTTCTGATGAAAGTACAAAAAAAAACTTTAGCGTAAAGTGCGAGGTAATGAGTAGGGGCGAACCCAATCATATACGTATTAATTTCTGTTCGTTTTAAATTTTGATATTGCTCCTTACTTTCAGTTGGAAAAATTGATTTTTTTTATTATTCAATTTCTGATCGTTCTTCTTTAAATAATGATGGGAAATCCTGCCCCCCCTTCATAGCAATGTCCCTTCCCCCATGAAAACCTACTCCATGGAAAGGTCCTCCACGTAACACCCACCCCCCACCCTTTCTCCCTCCCCCTAACTACCAAAAAATCCCCCTGAAAACTTCTGTATACTTCCCAATAACCAATGCTATATGTAAATATTGGACAAAGTTCATACCTTGCAGACCTTCCCCTGGGGAATGTAGGGTGGTTAAGTTATCCTCAAAGACACAGTTATTGTATTTTTCGACCATACTGAACAAAATAGCCATCTCAAAATTCGGATCGGATGACTTTGGGGGGAAAATGAGCATGGGAGGGGGCCAAGTTGCCCTCCATTTTTTTGGTCACTTAAAAGAGCACTAGAACTTTTAATTTTCGTTTGAATGATCCCTCCCGCGATATTCTAGGACCACTTTTTCAATACGATCACCCCTGGGAAAAAAAACAAACAAATAAACACGTATCTTTGCTCTGGCAAAAATAAAAAAATTCCCCATTTTGCAGGTAGAAACATGAAATATCTATAGTAGGGTTCTCTGATACGTTGAATCTGTGATTTTCATTAAGGTTCTATGACGTTTAGGGGGTGTTTCCTCCTTTTTTCAGAAATAAGGCAAATTTTCTCAGGTGCGTATTTTTTGATGAGTAGAACTAAACTTGGTGAAGCTTATATATTTGAAATCAGCATTAAAATCTGATAGACCAATTAATGTTAGAAATGTTAGGCTGAAAACACTAGTTATTCGCTAGTATCCGTAGATTGCGGTTCCAATTTTTGGATTTTTCGCAAATCACAGATATTGGTGAATGACTCACTTTTATGGTTGTTAGGTATTTGGTTTTAATTTCTTAGAATTTATGGATTTTATTGAATTTTATTCATCTTTTAATTTTTTGGTTTTTTCATTGTTTTTTTTTCACATTCACATTGACTTTCTGTGTTTTATTTTGTTGTTTTTTTTTCTTCGGCACTTTCATTGTTTGTTTGTCCCCTCGAAATATTCGCTTTGTTGTGTTTTGTCAGTATTTTCATTTGACCTTTAATAGCCCAATTTTTGCTCGTTTTTCTTTCTTTATGTTATGTCAGGCTAATGTGGTTTAAGAAATTATCTATTTCTATTTCTTTTATTCTAATTTTTAATTTTTTCTTTGCTTTATTTTTCTTTATTTCTATTTTGGTATACTTCTTTATTTACTAGTAGAGATGCCTTATTGAGCCCCATTGCCCACCCCTGCTGCCACCTACAACTTTTTTAACACCATATATTGGCACGAGAACCACGTGGTTTATGGTTTTTGTCAGTGAGAATTTGAAAAACAGGAATTTTGTCACATTTATGGTTGTTTTCATGGATGGTTATGTGTGTGGGTCGATTTATTTGATGTTTTTCATGGATGTCAACATCAAATTATGGATGTTTTATGGTTTTTGTCAGTGAGAATTTGAAAAACAGGGACTTTCTCACATTTATGTCTGTTTTCATGGATGGTTATGTGTGTTGTTCGATTTATTTGATGTTTCTATGTGTAATAACCTAACCGGGACGAAGGTTGCACATGCGCATTGAATTCTAACGGGGACAATGTTATTGATCTAGGACTCGAGGGGGAAGTGAATTTCCGAGAACTTGATTGCGTAATCGATCGTGAATGTCATGGTGTCCAGAAATAGTATTTGTTGTTGTTGCTCTAGGCAATGTTATGACTTTCCCGGAAACAGTTAGATCACGTGTTTCCTTCTCAGCCAATCATCGAGTCGGATACATCCTCCTTCTCAGCCAATCAGAGACGTGCTTACATATGATTTTCCCCGTTACATAACAATTCACCCTTGAGATTTCGTATATAACGGACATGCAATGTGATTAAATTATCAGAAAGTATTTTGACACCGTGTAAACAACTAAAATGGATATTATTGATGAACTTGAAGCCTTGGCATCCACAATTAGCAATGTAAGTTTTGTTTTCATTTTTTATTTTCAAAATAAAATTGTTTTCCGTGGTCACCCTCTACCATATTCGGGTAAACCCCCCCCCCCCCCTATACAAACGTCCCTATATGATGTTTATACTCGATAAAAAGTGTAAAATACGCTCTTTTTTCGTTACGTAAACCCCATCCTTCCTCCCCCCTCTGTTTACGACCTTAATTCTGTTTTTGATAAATTCCGTATCTTATCTAAAAGCAACTGTCAACTTTCTGTCATTCCCTTAATATACTGTCCGATATGGCTTGACTTACAGATTTCTCGCAATGATTTAAATATCTGATAATTACTGACACCCCTTTAAAGTACATCCGGCTTTGATAAATATACAAGAATTTGGATAGCGGCTTAACCAAAGGTTTCTCTGAGAAAGTTAGTTTCGCGTGAAAAGAGACATTATTGTTAATTAACCTTGTGTGCTTACAGGCTTTGCGTAATTCTATGTGCTATGGAAGCATGGAAATGAGTTATTTCCAAAATTAATGCCTAACAATATTTTTAGGACATTGGTGAAAGGGGGGGGGGTTTGACAATGCCTCATGTCTAACACCTCCATTGTAAGGTGAAAACAAACTGCTTCTTCGCGTGAAAAGTAAGGGGAGTGGGTTTAAGAAAAAGATACATTGCTTTATTATGCGTAAATTGAATAGCATTTTTACCTTATCTTTCGGTGGGGGGAGGGGATATTTTTCCATGTCTTTTCTCAGGGATATTTTCAATGGGGGTTATTTTCCTCGGGGTGTTTTTTTTTCTGGAGGTGTGATAAATAGACAAACTAGGCCGGCTTTTGAACGGCTCAGTGAGTCGTAATTCTCAGATTCAAAAGGACGCGATATCTTTCGATGGGGGGGGGGGGGGGGGGGGGAGGGGATATTTTTCCATGTCTTTTCTCAGGGATATTTTCCGTGGGGGTTATTTTCCGTGGGCTGTTTTTTTCTGGGGGTGTGATAAATATACAAACTAGGCCGGCTTTTGAACGGCTCAGTGAGTCGTAATTCTCAGATTCAAAAGGATGCGATATCTTTCGGTGGGGGGAGGGGATATTTTTCCATGTCTTTTCTCAGGGATATTTTCCGTGGGGGTTATTTTCCGTGGGCTGTTTTTTTCTGGGGTGTGATAAATATACAAACTAGGCCGGCTTTTGAATGGCTCAGTGAGTCGTAATTCTCAGATTCAAAAAAGGATGCAATTAGTATATTTCACGAATTTTTTTACGTTGTGCTTTCTTAGTGATAAATGCCTTTTCTAGACAAAATTATAGTTAATAACTTTCTTTCTGTAAAAAAGGGGCAAATTATTTAGATACTAATTTTTTCTCTTCTTTTTAAGGCAAATTGTGAAGAATGCGTGCCCCCTTCTTCCAAGAAAGCGAGGGTTAATAATGCGGGCCATGCGAAGGCTACTGTCCGGCAATATGGTAGCTGGCCGAAGCCTCCAAAACAAGTGAAATCATCTGTACAAGAATGTAACGCCGCTGGTCCGTCCACCTTCCATCATACGTTGCCTGGGCCTTCAAGAGCTGCCCAACTTATTCAAGGTCAGGAAGTGGCCCTCCAGCATGCACTACCTGGTCCTTCGGATGCCCAAGTGCAACCGGGATATAAACCTGTAAGCATTTTTTCCTACCTTTCTATTTCTTCCAATTTTTAGTCCTTTTCAATCCCAATATAAACTTATCTCTGTGAGATATTAACCCTTCACCCCCCCCCAACCATTGTTTTAAATTTATCTCCCTCGGAGATATCTAAATGTAATTTTTTACAATGAAACCACTCTTTTCTCTGCTCCCCCTCCCTCGGAGATATCTAAATGTAATTTTTTGCAAAGAAACCGCTCTTTTCTAATCTTTGCTATCGCTTCGATATCTCATAAGCGAATATTTTTAGGTAATTTCAATTAATGCTCACCATTTGAAACTCAAAATCCCCATATTTTTCACAATTGATTATCACATAGTTTCAAGAGAAGGAACTGAGTGAGATTATTCACATTTATCTATTTGTCACATATGGACCCCGTAATTTGCGCAAGGATATTTTAAAATAACTTTCAATCTTACAAAGTCTTGCCAATATTTTAGTGATGGAGAGACATTCCTGAATAAGAATTAACGGTTCTCGAATTTAATTGTACTGTTTCCCGGAGAATACGCTTGGAAACAGAGCAGACACGAGATTAAAAATAATCTAGGCTCATTTGGAGTCATAGACAACCTGTACGGGGAGTAGGCGAAACGACTTATGCCGCCTAACAATACGGTTTTTTGGGACATTATGTAAATAACTGGAGCCCGGAATGCGCCGATGGGTCCGGGGAGTGGTGTGGGGGCAAGGTTAGGGAAGCGCCGGGGGGATGCGCCACGGGTTAGGGAAGCGCCGGGGGGGGGATGCGCCACGGGTCAGGGAAGTGCCACAGGGATGCGCTGTGGCTCCGAAAAGCGCCACGGATGGTCCGGGAAGCGCTGTGGGGCAAGGTTAGGGGGGGGCGCTGGGGGGAGCGTCGAAAAAAAAAATTTTTAACACTTTGAAAATAAACGACCAAATTGTCGCCTTCCATGTCATATCTTAAGTTGGAACTTTCAATTGAATTAACCAATTGTTATTAAGCAATAATAATCCAAATTTTAACTGTAGGGATGATTTGAACACTTTGAAAATAAGTTATTTTTTCATTTACAGGTTGTCCTGGTTCCATACTCACCATCTCCCCCCTGCTCGTCAGTTGGAGAAGGAGAGGAGGCACACGTGGAGTCCCCCAACAATTCACTATGGGATGATTTACATCAAATTCCAGATAATATTGACGACTTTTTAGGTGATTTTTTTAAATGTTGATTATAGCGCAGTTGAGCTGGTAGACTTGAGTCCAAACACATTGCAAATTTTAGACGATTTCACCCGGGAATTAACAGGGAACCCTCCAACCTCCGATACCCTAACGACTCCACTTCGAACAACTGAAGTGGAGCATTCACCAGTTATTGTTGAACAGCTTGGGGGAGGGGGTAATATACAAGAGGGAGAGGAGGGTACAACTCTCCCAGACTTTCAGCTGTCCAACAGAATTTTAAATAATATAGTTGTTTTCACTGCAACGTTTGGGGATCCCTTTAATACACTTATGGCGGGAAAATTTGTTTATGACCCTGTAGAAATTGTGCATGCCTATGTAGAAGAAATTCGTGCACTACTGGAGAATCAAATTCAGTTGTGGGGGAGGGATTCAATTAAGGTGGCCATTGTTTTAAAGGTTTTTTATTTGAATGAGGGAAAAAGCGAGGTTTACTATCATTTTATACATTCCGAGATGCGTTTGGTTTATTCAAATTTAGAAAATTTTGAGGGAGTTGTCATAGATTGGGTGGATCAAATTATAACGCATCTCGAGAACTTTAACGAAAATGGGAGTGGCTCAGTAGTTCTTTTTGTTGAAAATTTAAGCGTAAATATATGTAAATTTAAGAAAGATTTTATTTTAAGAGGGGGGGGCTAGGTCTGAAAGGGATACTATTTTAAATTATAATCCAGATCTAGAGGGTTGTCGTGGTGTCCAGAAGATCTGTTTTGAAACAGATCAAAAGTGTTTCCGATATGCTTTCCTCATATCAGCATACGAGCCTCTAGCTCGGGACGCTACCAAGAAGAATTTAGATCACTGGGCTGTACATGGGAAGGAGGGATCCAGTTTTCCCATTGTAGATTTTTCATGTTTAGAGGGGAAATACCCAGTAACGCTTCAATCTATTGATATTTTTGAAAGGGCTAATGCCCACTTAAATATCGGCGTTACTGTGGTACAGTATGAAACTGAATTTGAAGATGGGGTTCGTTTAAAAAAGAAGGGGGTGGTCTTCCCTGTAAGGGGTCCCTCAGTTGATTTGGTTAAACACTGGGTTTGGTTGCTTTACACGCCACCTAGTCAACCGAACACAATCGGTCATTTTAACCCTATCACTGACATTAGTAGAGTTCTGGGGGAGGGTAAGCTTAGGGGAGAATGTTTCTACTGTCCAACATGCCTCTTTAGATTCCGTAGTGATATAAAACTACGGAATCATATGAAGCATTGTAGACGGCATGGCTACCAGACAGTGGAAACGGTTTCAGGGGATAGGGCCATTCTACGTTTAAAAATTTCCAAAACACCCTTCTCCAGTGCAACAAAATATCTTTGGATTGTGAAGCTAAGCTGGTGGAGGTGAATGACCCCCAATATCCAAACCGAGTCAAAGAACATCAGGCTATTGCAGTGTCCTACGCCCACGCGCAAAGAGACAGTTCTAACACCATGCGGTTGTTAGAAATAGTAATAACATTGGATGAGCGGGAGTGCATGGACAAGGCATTGACTAAACTGATTGGCACGGCTAATGGTGCTATTTCTCGTTTGAGAAATACCCATTATCCAATGGTGTTGTCTGCAGAGGATCGTCTCGCGATTAAAAATCAAAAAATATGTTGGGTTTGTAAGGGGGAGTTTGCAGAGGTGGATAAGGGGACTAAAGGGAAACGTGGGGGGAGGGGGGAAAGTTAGAGATCATAATCACTTGTGGCAGGAAATATCCTCGGGGGGTAGTAATTTTAGAGGGGTTGCGCATCAATCGTGTAATTTAAATGTTAGCCAGCAGTTTTTTATCCCTGTTTTTATTCATAATTCCAATTATGACTTAAAATTTATTTTACCGGCACTGGCACGTATGCATAGGGAGGGAGGGGGAGTAGATTGTCCATGGGTAAATAGTTCATTTACCTACAACATTATTCCCAAATCAGCCGAGAAGTTATTGCTTCTTGAGCTGAAATGGCAGGTAGTGGATAATGGGCATATGTGCTGGAATAAAATCAGGTTTTTAGATTCCTTTAGTTTTTTCCCCAAGGCATTGAGTCAATTGATTCAAGTGCAAAAAAGCGACAATTTTGATAGCTTTCCCTTGCTTAAACAACACTTTCCAGACAGTGAAATGTATGACCTGTTGACCTGCAAAGGTATATATGCATACGACTATTACTGTTCTGGCGCACGCTTAAGTGAGGAGAAACTACCTCCAATTGAAGCTTTTTACAATTCACTGACCAACAGTGGATGCACAGCCGAGGAGTATGAGTTTGCCAAGAAGGTGTGGTCCAAGGAGGATTGTAAAAATGGGTGGGATTATGTAGACTGTACTTGGCCAGTGACGTTCTAACTCTGTTGGATATAATCTGTAAGAACACAGACCAGATCTATTCAGAGTTCGGGTTAGATATAGGATATTATTTTTCTACACCCCATTTAGCAATGGATTTAATTTTAAAAATTAGTAGGGAGGAAATAGGCCTAATCACCGACGTAGATCAGCACCTTTTTGTAGAGCGTTCAATGCGGGGAGGGTATGTTTTTCATGGGGACCGCGTCTTATCAACCGATCCGAGCGGACAAAGCACCGGTGCAAAGTCAAATGCAGTGTTCTTGGACATGAACTCGTTGTACCCCTCGGCAATGTCACACTACTCTTTGCCGTGTGGGAACTATCAATGGCTTGAGAATCCTTGTGAGTTCCCCGACATTACCACCGTCGAGGACAATGGGCCACAAGGATGGTTCTTTGAAGTTGATGGTCACATTCCGCTGGCGCTTCACGACTCAGTCAAAGATTTTGTCTTTCCCTGTATCAATCGGCCGGTGAGCAGGGACTCTCTGAGCCCCTACAATCGTTCATTGGTTGAGGATATGGGGATGCACTGGACCCCTCTAAACAGAAACTGATTGCTGATTTGGACCCTAAAGAGAATATCGTTGTTCACCATGTGCTTTTGCACTGGATGGTGAGCAACGGCTTCAAGATCACCAAAATACACAGGGTCCTGCAGTTCAATCAGCGACCCTACTTGAAAATGTTTATCGACACCTTTGTCGATAAACGCTCTAAGGCAAATTCAAAGGTGGAGAAGGAAATGTATAAGCTCATCCTAAATTCAGCGTTTGGCAAAATGTGTGAAAGCGTTCGTAATAGATCTCGCTGCGACGTCGTGACTGACCCTCTAGAGTGTGCACGAATTATTGCCGACCCCAATTTTACTCGTTCACGAGCATAGAGGCCGGCATGGTTCTTCTACACAGGCGAAAGCGAAATGTGGTACTGAACAAGAATATTGCAGGCGGCAGTTCAGTACTAGAAATATCAAAAGAGCTCATGTTGTCGTTCTTTTACAATGTGTGCAAGGTGCAATGGCCACGGGAGGGGGAGGTTCAAGTTTACTATGGAGATACAGATTCTCTGCTGTTAAAGGTAAATGGGACTGAAGATTTATTGGGTGATTTAGAAAAGGGGAACACATCAGCTCGCGGGTGGATTTCACCAACTGGAATCCATCGCTCTACCCCGAGTTGGTGAAACGTCAAGCCCCCAACCAACTATTAAAATTAAAATCAGAGACAGGGAGTGATTTGATATCCAGGGGGGTGTTCCCGGGTCCCAAAGTTTATTGCGTGGAAACTCATAGTGGGGAAGAAAAGAAGGCGTGTAAAGGGGTGCCTACACATTTTGTAAAGAGCAATTTCAACATGAGTGTGTACAGAGACTGTGTAGAAAGTAGCCTAGTGCCGAGAGCACAAGTGCTTGCAATTCGCTCTCTACAGTATAGAAATTATACTGTGAGAGTGGAAAAGAATGCAATGTCGTGTATATCCGACAAGGTCTATGTACTCGAGAATGGTGTGAGTGTCCTACCCCACGGCCACTACTGTATTTCAGACCGAGTTGAATTCGTAGACTATCGCAATCAACTTGGTCTGGATAAATTAACCTAATCTGACTAACCACCACTAAACCTGTACATAAATTAACTAACCTGACCCAATCTAACCACCTTAACTCAACCTCATCTAACCCAAGCACTAACTCAACCTCAACTAACCCATAGCAGTGACGACAACTATTCTTTTTCCACCGCCGCTCCCGGGGGGAGGGGTGGGGGTCCCTTCCCGCGGCCGCCCAGGGGGGTGGGGGTGGGGGGGGGGTCCCGCCCGCGGCCGGCCGGCCTTCGGCCCCGCGGTCCCCGGGGGGGGGGGGGGGATCCCACACACCTTTAAATTCATAATGCTCAACTGTGCTACTACTAGTTCCCTGAGTGTGTGTATTTTCTGTGTTTTTGTTGTACAAAAGTGTTGTTGTATAGAAAAGTGTTTAAGTTGACAAAAAGAAGTGTTGTACAGAAAAGTGTTTAAGTTGATGATGGACAAAAAGTGTTTTTTTTTTTATTGTACAGAAAAGTGTTTAAAGACAAAAAGTGTTTAAAGACAATAAGTGTTATATTTATAAAGTGTTATCGTTGTTCATGTTGACTGCAAATAGAGTTTTCATTTTGACCACCGGAGAAATTTTGTCAATTGTTCTTGTGTTATTTTTATCGTTGTTCATATTGACTGCAAATATTTGTTTTCATGCAGTGTCGAAATAAATGCTGTCATGAAATATTGTTTTTGCTGTTGTTCTTGAATAGATAGATCCATGGGGAAAATTATTGCTACTACTTATTCATTGAGCACAAATGATTTACAGTTAGTTGTAGTCCGACTGTTGTCCCCAACAGCAGCAGCAGCAGCATGTATCAATTTAAAACACCCTTCAGATCGTTTCTGTGTGGTCCCTCAATGTCGGGGAAAACAACGCTTTTAGCTAGAATAATTCAAAATTGTGATAAAATGTTTTTAGAAAAGCCGAAAAAAATCTACTATTGCTATAGTATTTGGCAGGAGTCCTATGATAAAATAAAAGCTATTGCCACAACCATACCAATACAATTCATACGAGGACTTGATGTTTTCAATAGTATTGAATCGAACTCGTGGTTGATTATTGATGATTTGGCTGAATCCATTGAACAGTTCTCACAGGAAATGCTACAACTGTTCACCGTTCGCTCCCATCATGAACACATTTCCGTTACCCTAGTTCTACACAATCTGTTTCATCAGAGCAAATGTATGCGAACCCTTGCTTTGAATTGCACCGTCTATATTATCTATCGAGTCGTTCGTGATTCTAGCTCGCTCATAACTCTCAATAAGCAGATATACCCCGGCGCTCCAAAATTTCTATTGTCAGCGTACACTCAGGCGACTAGCAAGCCCTACGGTTACATTTTGCTGGATCTTAATCAGAGCACGCCCGAGGATCTACGTGTAGTCACCGACATTTTCAACAATGAAATTACAGTATATCTTCCGGTGAACAGTAGAAAAGACTATTAGTCACCATTATGACACTGAAGAAACTACACGAACAACGGCATCTGTTTTCCGTTTTAAGCACTTCAAAACCATTGCTTAGGAAGGCTATACTCAAACATGGGGTTGACAATGATTTCATTAATCTAATATCTGAACTTTGTTTAAATTTAACTGAGGGCAATGTTCAACTGCCAGAAGGTGTTAGACAACAGACAAAGCAACATCGTTCCACTGTACGCGCCTTGGCTTGTAAAAACAAGGGAAAAAAATTTAAAAGAAAACGGCTCCTTCAAGCAGGCGGTAGCTTCTTCACACTTTCACTACCGATAATTGCAGGACTTGTAAACAGTTTTCTCTAGAGAGAGAGAGAATGGCAAAACCCTATAAATTGACACCATTTGAACTTGTCCTCTCGCCCATCGAACATTTTGAAGACAATCTAAGCAAATTCATTAACGATGAGAATATTGCCGACGACAAAAAACTGCTTTTACTTCAAGATGCATTGCGACGTGTGGACAAACATAAACCTTATCGTGAGAGACCTGCCACCGTCACCGTCACCACTGATCCCCCTAAACAGGAAACATCTCCTCAAGATTCTGCAGCAGCATCAAAGGAGAAGGAATTGAATTCGATTGTATTGAAAATTGGAAACCTATTGCCTTTGACCTATCGAGAACAGAGTAAAAGAGTATTATCTTATCTCATGTTGGAAACTGCTGGTGATCAAGTTCAAGTCGATAGCACAGGGAAACGAATTATAATTCAGGGAAAAAGTTATAATCTAGTTGATTTAATTTGTGATATGGCGACGAATCGTAAAGGACTCTTATCCTTTGACGATAATCTATACACCTTTCTGTGTGCAATAAACTATCCCAAAAGTCTTATTGGCAATAAGCAAATTCTAAAGAAACTAAGAGAATATAGTCCTCCAACAACACCATTTAAAAAAGAAGAAGATTCAATATTTGAGGATACTATCAGCAGCAGCAATGATTTTACAACACCTGTGGCTGCTAGTCAAAAGCGAAGACGAATTGATTCGCCCGCCAGTGTGCAAAAGGGGAGTGGACATTACACTACGTGTTTACGCTCAAAATGGATGAAGTTTTGAAAGGTGTCTATGAAAATATTGGCGAGGTGGGAAGTTTAAGTTCTCCCAAAACGCTTTCCAAAGCTGTCTCCGGCACCGCCACCACATTGAAAAATGCAAAAGAGTATCTAGAAAATGAAGCGAGTTACACACTGCATCGAAATCACAGGCTTCGCAGTAAACAATATCGACAAACTAAAGCCTTTTTCCCTCTGCATATAATGCAAATGGATCTTTTAACTCTAGACGCAGTTCAACAACGTCACAATGCCCCCTACAAATATATTCTGGTGGCAATCAGTATCTTTAGTCGCTATGCCTATGCCATTCCACTGCGGTCAAAGAGAGGTGTTGAAGTTGCTCGGGCCATTGAAAGTATTCTTGAACAGGATTCGTATAGAAAAATTCAATCGGATCGTGGCAGTGAATTTGTTAATCCCCATGTGCAAAAGGTTCTTTTGAAATATAATACAACACTCTATCATAGTCACAGTCCGATAAAGGCTGCATTGGCTGAACGATTAATAAGAACGATTCGTCTATTAATTTCAAGATATTGCACATTGAAAAATACACCGGCTTTTATTCATGATTTAGATAAAATCATGCAGATATACAACCATCGACCCCATCGATCTCTGTCCAACTCTACACCAACAGATGTTCACTACAATGAAAATACATTTGATGCTTTTCTAAAGCAATACTCCAAGGGTGAAAAAGAGAAAAAAAGAAGAAGAAATTCAATGTTGGTGATACTGTTCGAATTAATAGAACCACCAATATTTTTGAAAAAGGGATTATTTATGGAGCACTGAACTTTTTAAAGTGTCCAAAATCCTGGACACCGAGCCCATAACTTATCGGCTGCGAGACACCAAAGATGATGAGATTCTCGGCGGTTTTTATGAATATGAACTGCAAAAAGTTAGAAACACTAGTGAAATTTATCAAATTGAAAAGATATTAAAGAGCCGTACACGCCATGGCAAGAGACAGTTGCTTGTTCGCTGGCTAGGATACAACTCAGATTTTGATTCTTGGGTCAGTGCTGAAGATATTGACAATGCCCAATGATTTCTATGTGACTTTCATGTCCAATGTTTCTGATCCTCTCTACAATGATTTGAATAGAACAAGTGATTTTTGGACGAAACTCTCCCCCACCATCAAATTCGACGACAATAGAAAGTATGAAGTGGCTCTTGTCGACTGTATTCTCAAAAATACCTATGACATCCTGAGAAAGGATCGTAAATATGAAATAAAAATTAGACCCTATGATTGGCCGCCACCACCAACAGGTGATCAAGAACAAATTCAAAAAATCAATTGGATGGAATATCCATATATTGAATTACCCTACGAGGAACTCACCTGTATGAATGATTTATGTCGTACTATCAATAAAAGAATTTCCGCTCGTAAAAAGGGAGCTTTTCATTTCAACTATTCAAAGGAGGAGGGCAAGATCTACATTAGTTCACCTATTGCCAGTGAAAAGGTTATTCTCAACGATAATCTAAAGGATGTTCTTGGCTTTAAGCTCAATATAATCAATGGTAAAAGTGCCGGAAACACTAATTTCATTTTTGCTGACTATCCGCCTGCCTTCTCCACAGACACCTGTATATTTCTCTACGCTTCATTTGTGGAAACATCTCGAGTTGGTAATTCAAATGTTCCCCTCCTACGAGTTCTTGAACGAAAAACCAATCAAGAACATATTCACCACTACAATATAAAGCATCTTCAGTATATTCCCGTAAACACTTCCTATTTGGAACTCTGTCAGTTAACACTAAGAACCGAATTGGGTGATCCAATAGCAATTTCAAAAGGTTTGGCTGTGATTACATGCCATTTTCGACCCATCGTTCAACAACAAGATGTCTAATAAAAAAGTGGTATTCACTTGTCCTGATATTGACTGCTATGTTAATACTCTTGGCCCAAGACAACAGGGCAATGGAATGGACTACTACAAAGGTCGCTCGTCAATGTCTGGCTATGGTCTTGGCAGTTGGTTTGCTAAGCTGTTTCGCTCTTCACTACCACTGGCCAGAAAATATCTTGTACCGGCTGCGACAGATTTTGCATCCTCTACACTATACGATTGGGGCTCTGGCAAGGATTTTAAAAAAAGTGCTTCGGAAAATCTTAGGTCCAGTGCGCGAACCCTTGGCGAGAGATTAAAACAGAATGGTAAAGGCTTAAAAAGGTCAAGAAACAATGCATCACTCATCAGTCTCCACTCAGGTCGGAAACGAAAGACATCATCCCTCTTGTCAAAGAAAAGAAGGAAAAAGCCGACACGTGCTGTAAACAGAAGCCCCAGGAAGAATAGAATTGTCAGATCGAAACTAGATTTCTTCTCCTAAAATGTCCTACCTACCGCATAAGGATTCTCAACCTTCAATCACCGCCTCATTGAATCTATTCAATGCCGAAAATGTTGATGTGAGTGTCAAGCATGGATACTATGAACAATTTTATCCACAGCAACCCCTCTCCGATAATATCCACTTTCAAATTTATTCCAATGAAGACTACTTTATGGATATGTCTTCAACATTTATAGATTTGCAAATGAAAGTCCGGAAATCCGATAATACAATGCCAATTCGGGCCGATGGAATATCCTATGAAAATTGTATACTACATAATTTATTTCGTCAAATTAGTGTCTACATCAATGGCACGCTGGTGAGCACAAGCAACAATCTCTCCAACTATACAAGCTATATGCAATTCATGCTGATGACACCCAAGTCATACAAGGAATTGAGAGGCGCCTCCAATGGAAATGAATATATTACTAATACTGATAGTACAGATGCACTTAAAAATGCTACAACTAGTGAATTACATCTAGTTGGAAAAATATATCATGAAATATTTAATATACCCCAATGGCTGCCGCCCAATGTTAAAGTGGATATAAAATTGACGCTTGCACCCTCCAATTTCATATTGAGAAAGGAACTTGCTGCCAATCCTGATGTAAGTCTCTCCCTCACCTCGGCAATACTTCATGTACGCAAACAGCAGGTTATGAGTTCTGTTGCTTTGGCCGTGGAAAAACTGAGAGCCAATGGCAACAATATTAAACTACTTGTTCCTCATACAATCACCAATCAACGTCATATTGCAATGGGCTCACGCACCTTCACCGATTCGTCCTTTATCAATGGCGAAATCCCCTCGAAATTGGCTTTGGCATTTGTAAAAAGCGCCAGTGCAATAGGATCATGGACTGAATGTCCACATAAATTCGAGATGTTTGGACTTTCATCTCTTGTGTGCAAAGTAAACGGCATCCCACTCTACAATCTATCTTTTGATAAATCCTATAGAACATTGTACGAGTTGACCATGCAAACCCTAGATCACGATTCGCAACTATTTGAAAATGGTATAACCGAAGATATGTTTGCTAAAACACATGGTATCATTGTACTGGATTTGTCGGGTACACAGGATATGAGTAT
The DNA here is from genome assembly GCA_027921565.1 of Artemia sinica. NCBI lineage: Eukaryota > Metazoa > Arthropoda > Branchiopoda > Anostraca > Artemiidae > Artemia > Artemia sinica. Next base: position 52,033,333 of record CM051272.1, read on the forward strand.
AGTACGTACGGGGAGTGTGCGTTTAGAGTGTACATTTACCGACTCATTGGCTGAGAGTGTTGCCCTAATCTCACTAAATCAATATGAAACCTATTGGGAAATCACTCCCGAAGGCAGTGTTCTACTAGACTTGGCGCCATGAACACCAGTCAAATAATCAATGTATTTAATATGGACCCCTACATGTCCCAGTACAAATCCTATTGTCTACCCTCAGACTATCTTGGAAAAAGTCAAAGTGTCAACAATACCTTGACTATTGTTAATAGCAGTCCGTCGACTGTGCTGACGGGTCATTGGTTGTGCATCTTTCAAACAATGAAGACGATTGAATTTTTTGATCCTCTTGGTCTACCCTATACATTCTACACACCTCACATCAGCAACTATATCGAGAGCAGTGGGAAAACTATTATTCAAAATCGGAAGAGGGTACAGGATCTAACGACTAAAAGCTGTGGCTTCCATGCACTACTATATTTTGTGTTCCGATGTCGCGGCTATACTTACAAGCAGTTTCTCCACATTTATGTTGACAATCCACGTCTGAACGACTTTCTAGTGGAAAATATCCTCTCAGACCTATATAGTATTGATTTCAGTGCCCTAAGAGTAAAGTGCTTAAAAAATGTTTGTGAATTTGTTTATTAATAAAATGTATATATATATATATATACAACAATGTCTTTAAATCTTCACTTTAGATTTCTTCATCTTCGATGTATAGGCAACTATCGTGTTCCACTAATGCTGGTAAATCACTTGGATTCACTGTATATTGATCTTGATTGACTGCAAAGTCAGGGTCACATTTTCTACAGTACAATGTAACTTCACTCTTGTCATATCTCTTTGTATAGTCAATGATACTATTTGCATTCATATTATGAAATTCAAGAGTTTCAATCTGTCTATTTGAAGCAATATCACATACAATGTTTTCAAATGGTGAATCACATTCGGTAACTGCCAAATAAAAATCACTTGGTTTATAGTCATAGTAGGTGGTGTCATCACAACGATGACGTAGAAACCAATTGTCTTGTTACCCCAACAGTTGAATCGTAGACCAGATTCCTCTTCCCAGAATAATTTAAATCCACGACGATACCAATCTCGTAGAAATAAACTGAAAACACGTTTGGGATTCTTTCCAATCATAGCGGGGTAAGTATTCTCCCACTGATCACATTTATCATAGTGACAATTGGAGCACAGGTACCCTCTAGGATGATAGTCACACACCTCCTCAAGACATGAATTACATCCTTTAATTTGTACTGCATAGCCTCTATGTAATTTACAAGGATTACATAATTTACACTTTTCACTATAGTCATCAGTAATTGTACAATTCTCACATTGATTCCAACTGCCAAGAGTGTACATGCACAATGGACATATATAGAACATTTTTCGGTTTCCGATGTCAACTCGCTCACAGCTAAAACGAAACTGATCCTCTTCGTTCGATAAATTCAAGGTGGAGGGAAATGGTGGGAGAGAGGAGTAGCTCTGTGACGTTACCTCTTTCGAATGATGGGGGAGCCATCTACATTGAATCCATTGGCAATGTTTTCAAAAGTATATCCACAATATGATTCTGTCTTGTTCCAATTAATATATCAATAAATTGAGTATAAGCATTTGAATCACATTTTAAAAATTTCATACAATAGTCCAATGGGGGAGAATCACTCCTCATTATATTGTCAAGTGTTCCCTGACAAGAGAATATCCTGCGTTTAAGAGATAACTCGAGAAAATCATCATCCAAAATCAAATGTTTTACCATAAACACTAGATTTGATCTAATTCTCTCTTTCTCAAATTTATTCATTTTTCAATCCTTTCACTCTGACTGCTGACTCTAGACTGACCCTGATTCGTTAGCCCCATAGCCAGAAAAGAAAGGGAACATTTTCGATTTCGAAACAATTTTATTGAATAATTAGAACATCAACCTCAATAATACAGAGCATGTACAAGTAACGATACTGTTTATTGTCTTCAATATGTTTCACCAATGCACTTAAAGCACATTGAAGTCTATTCACATGTGCTATATCAACTTTAGCGGCGAAACATAATTGATCCTCCATTTTAAATTTGCTCAAGGATATCACATATCTTGCATATACTGCATCCCATTCCAGACAAAGCCGCGATCCTTTCGTAATTTCCACCGCAATGTTTGGTGCTCTTGTACTATTATCATCAACTCCACTATCAACTTCTAATAGTGTAAACATTCCACTCATCGCCATCAACACAAATATATATCCAAATGAGTAAAGTCAAAACTGTTCTTCTTCTTCTCACTCCTTGAATTCTATTCACAGACTAATAAAACTATAGCAAAAAACCTGTTCCTTATATTCCCACCGCCGCTAATATGTAAGCAGGCCTCTGATTGGCTGAGAAGGAGGATGTATCCGACTCGATGATTGGCTGAGAAGGAAACACGTGATCTAACTGTTTCCGGGAAAGTCATAACATTTGGCTCGAGCAACAACAACAAATACTATTTCTGGACACCATGACATTCACGATCGATTACGCAATCAAGTTCTCGGAAATTCACTTCCCCCTCGAGTCCTAGATCAATAACATTGTCCCCGTTAGAATTCAATGCGCATGTGCAACCTTCTTCCCGGTTAGGTTATTACACATAGAAACATCAAATAAATCGAACAACACACATAACCATCCATGAAAACAGACATAAATGTGAGAAAGTCCCTGTTTTTCAAATTCTCACTGACAAAAACCATAAAACATCCATAATTTGATGTTGACATCCATGAAAAACATCAAATAAATCGACCAACACACATAACCATCCAAGAAAACAACCATAAATGTGACAAAATTCATGTTTTTCAAATTCTCATTGACAAAAACCATAAACCATGTGGTTCTCGTGCCAATATATGGTGTTAAAAAAGTTGTAGGTGGCAGCAGGGGTGCCACATGGGGCTCAATAAGGCATCTCTACTTTTACTTTCAATAAATGCAATACTACTTCTACTAATACAATATTAACCCAACCCCTTGATTTTTTTAATTTAATACGGTACAAGTTTTTCGTTTCAGCGAGTCTTAATAACAATAGTTTTTCATCTATGTTGAAAATGTGTATGCTCTTAGAAGTTGTTTTATTTTAGATATAATTTGTCATAACAAAATATTACCGCAGCCAGCATTACCGCAATCTTCCTTCATCCCAACCCGTGGAAAACCTCACTCTCTACCATCAAGTTCTAATTTCTCTTAAATAGTTTTCCTTTACCTTCTCCCACCCTCCCTTCTCCCACCCTTTACCTTCTCGTCCCACAGGACGAGCACGTCCTGTTTCTCGTTGTCCCCAATCAGTGAATTTCACATTCCGTACGTAATTTTCTATGCTAAGTGGCTAAATTGCGTTTAGTTAAGTATCACATTTCATGCTTAAACAAGTCAATAGGTTACAATAGGTCACAATAGTCACAATACAAGTCACAATTGGTTAAAGTAAGAAATTAGTGAAATTCAAACATTAGCATCAAGAGTGGGGGTGTGGCAGGACCGCTGATGTACAGGATAATTTTTGTTTGCTTCGAGTTTTAATATTATTCTCTATTGTCATTTGATTTTTTTTTTTATTTAATTCCTGATCATTTTTAATGCATGGAGGCTAAGTCAGGGGGTTTGCCTCTAGGATCGTAATGTTTGTTATTTCATTCTCTCTCATTGAAATAACTATTTTGACTTTTAACTCACATCGTATTTTAAAAAGAAAGGAATGTACCTTGTTACCTCTATTCCCAATCACTTCTAGCTTACGAATAAAACACTACTAGTAGTAGTAATAGCAATTTATTATCTAAAAAAGAGACAAAATCAATCGGTAGCACACCAAAAGCGTGGCCTGTGAGGTTGTGCTACTAACAAAAAAGGAAAAAAATAGAAAAATTAGCTTACGAATAAAACACTACTAGTAGTAGTAATAGCAATTTATTGTCCAAAAAAAGAGACAAATCAATCGGTAGCACACCAAAAGTGTGGCCTGTAAGGTTGTGCTACTAACAAAAACGTAAAAAAAACAGAACAAATTAGCTTACGAATAAAACACTACTAGTAGTAGTAATAGCAATTTAATGTCCAAAAAAAGAGACAAAATCAATCGGTAGCACACCAAAAGTGTGGCCTGTGAGGTTGTGCTACTAGCAAAAAAGAAAAAAAATGGAAAAAATTAGCTTACGCTAATTACTATTAGTAGCAATAGCAATTTATTGTCCAAAAAAAGAGACAAAATCAATCGGTAGCATACCAAAAGTATGACCTGTGAGGTTGTGCTACTACCAAAAAACAAAAAAAAATAGAAAAAATTACCTGACGAATAAAACACTACTAGTAGTAGTAATAGCAATTTATTATCCAAAAAAAGAGACAAAATCAATCGGTAGCACACCAAAAGCGTGGCTTGTGAGGTTGTGCTACTAAAAAAAAAGAAAAAAAAGAAGAAAAACAAATAAAAAGTATATTCTATAATAAGCAGAACAGTGAAACCGTAACCGAAAAAAAGCTTGCGTAAATAGTTCATACACAATAAAACAGTATAATATCAAGATTCCGAAGCAAAAAAAAATAGACTATTATTGTCAATTTTAATTCGATCAATCTTAATCTGTTTCGAAGGTATACTTAGCAAGCAACCCCACACGCAGGGCAGTACCCAGGATTTTGTTTGGGGGGTTTTATAAAAAAAAATTCTTCCTGTGGACTTAGCCTAAGATAAGATACAGCACAAGAAAGCCTTTCTGTTAAAAAGTTTTTCACAGTTGCTCCGCCAAAGCTCAACCTCTTGCTTCAAGCAGCCTGGCTCAGGAAGAATATCGCCATATTACTCAAGCAAAGACTCCAACTTCATGGTTTTGGGATAAACTGATACAATCTTCGAAGGGATAAGGATGCTGAGCTGCGACAATAGATTCTGGTGGAGTTCAAAACGATTTTTCAGCTCCGATATGAAGCGGTCTAGAAAAGGAATAAACTGTGAGGTTCTATAATAAGTGAGAAGATCAGGATCGTCAAGATGAGATTTTCTTACACTTCCTGTTCTTGGGTGAGCCATCTCAACCCCTAAAGTAGTTACAAAAGACTGAGCTTTGTCGAAAAGAGGAGCGAAGGTAGCGACAGAATCTTTTCGATTTTTCATTGTTCTACAAAGAACAGTTTACTGTGTCTACAAGAGGCAGCCAAGTCGCAGTCAACCAACTGAGGACTCTTGAACAAAGGCAGCATCAGGCAGAAAAGTTCCTTTACGACATGGATACACATAACAACTGAAATTGGTTCATGACGTCCAGCATTTGCGACGCTTTCATAGACGTTTCTGCGTTGCTGTTCTCCTCAAGAGCTTCGAGACATGGCAGAATCGGCTGGTAGAGCTCAAGAAAACACATAACTGATTCATGGCGCTCGAACAATCTTGTTTCGGAGAGTCCAGCCAGGTTCTGTTTTTGCGAATTCGGCAAGATTTCACTAATTTTTTTCTTTCAGATTTCGGGTTCTGAGTGGTGAAGCACTGTAGGAATTGCAAGTTTGTGATAGAGTTTGAAGAAATACTTAACAGCTGGAATAGAGCAGACAAATGAAATGACATGGTTAAGACTATGTGCACTACAGTGGATGTAATATGCTTTCGAATACTGTTGGTGCATAACGGCCTGAACGCCCCTAAGTTGACCGCTCATCGCTGCCGTGCCATCATACCCCTGGAAAACCATCTTGTTAAGGTCAAATCCAAGGCTTTCCAAAATGCAGAATTGCCGAAGTCAGACCTTGTCCAGATAGATCCTTAACTGGGACAAAACCAAGAAAATCCTAGTGAAGATTTCCAGCTGAGGTGTAGCGGTTGCAAACACATAGCTGGCCCATATTGGAAACGTTCGCCATTTTGTCAGCATGCACCGTAAAGCAAGGACTTGTGTTCACTTTTTCGACAATAGACTGTTGAAAAATTTCCCCACAAGTGGCAATCAGACCATTCTGAACCTTTGGTGAAACATATGTGGCATTTGCTGCTGCGGAAAAAAGATGTTTCACTAGACTTTCGTCACCCACCCTTGCTCTTAGTTGCAAAAGAGCTCGGTAATTGCCATCCTTTTGAGATGGTTCTGGATCCATGAGTGAAATGGGACCCCAATCTTCCGTACCCCGAAGGACAAGCTCTTTCCTTCTGCAAAATAATACAGTTTCAACAATCAGTTTCAGTTTCTGACAATTTTTCTGAACCTGCGCTGCCCTTGCTGTGTCTTTCTAGTTTATGATGTTACACTGCCTTTTCTCTGCAACATGAAATGAAGTTGTTTGCGGTTAAAGTATATTTTTGGTGAAACTGTGTTTGTTGGTGACTTGTGTAGCATTCAGTTTCATTCTTCCAGTTCCTGAAGGGTTTGCTGACAAGGTTACCTAGGGGCTGGTGGCTGCTTTTGCCAGCTCTTTTGGACGAACAAATAAGACAGAATTGACAAAAAGTACCTTCCTCAGATGGCGAATAGGACAACCAGCTGAAACGAATCAGCCAACCCAACTGAAATTTCAACTTTCTTTTCCCAGATATTGGAAAAGTATGTGCAATATCTGGAGTCCAAGGACGATTTAGCAGACGAAGTTTGCACGCTGTGTCGAGTGACGACGATTTGTGGGTAAACCGTCTGATCTCGTTTGGAACCAAATAACATTGGGTGATAGTGTGTTGCAAAGTGACTGTATCGAGTGGACTGAAATGTGAATCAAGTTTTGCGTCCTCTAGTTAAACCTGAGCATCAGCAACCGCTTCCGTGTTATTTAAGCCCGAAGGGCCGGATGAACAATCCGCAGACAACCCGCCAACGTCAGTATCAGAAATAATTAGCCTTATCCGGTTGGGCGGAAAAACAATTTTGTATCACATTTCCTTTTCATTTTTCGAATACTGACAGAAAAAACGGTCTTTTGACTCCTTTATGTTTCTTGTTTCTTGTTTCACAATTACAGTTTCCGCAACGTATGACCCACTGACTGCAATAGATTAGTTATTATCCTGGTTACCGTTTGCAAAAATTTGTTTATTTGCATTTTTTACTTTTTTAAAATTCGGAAAAAAATGGGAGGGGGGTTAAACCGGGTAGCCTTCCCCATCCCCTGGTTACGGCCTTGCCCACATATAGCTCAGATTTAAACTGACTAATAGGTAATTCCTTGGTTCTTGGGACAAGCTTTTTCCGTAGCTTGGCCCCTCCATAAATAACTGAAAAAGCAGTCCAACTTGAAACTAGGCAAGGAACCTAACTATCTCCACTTGTCTGAGTTTCGTGACAATGAACGTTGGACCTTTCCCGAAATATTCATGTAAAACAGTCTGGAAGGCAACCATTGCAATACTTATACATAAAAAGCTGTGTACAAATATCATGCAATCCAGCTGCAGGCATTAAATTAAGTATACTGCACATTTACTTGACTGAGTCCCGGTTCCCTATTCCACAAAATGATTCGATGGCATCATTCTGTGGTATACGTATTGGGCGAAGTATTGATGGGAAAATCGTAAAACATAAGAAGGCAAAAAAATTTTAATTACCGCATAATTTTAATAATCCCTAAATTCTGCGATAATATTTTACTTATAGCTTTGACATTGTACTTAAATGATAAATTTTTGTCAATGATAATCCCAGGATACTTAACAGAACTTGACCGCTTAACAAATCCCTTCGGTGAAGCTATTTCAATAATCCAAGAATAATAATTTGAAGAGCGTGAAAAGATAACAAAATGTGATTCACTTATGTTTAGGTCAAGCCGGTTACCTCCAACCATAGACATGTCTTAGTCATTGCTGCATTTTCTGTCGTCTAGAGCTTGCAATTTCCGTTGATGGAGCTCTCTTCCAATATTCTGCAATCATCCAGTTGATTGGAGCAGAGATATGGCCCGCTTCGTCTAGTTTTAATCTATTAGTTCTCAGGCCTAGAAGTTGGACTTTGTATTATTTGTTTATCTGCATATGAAGGGGAAGGCCGTGGGGTTGTAAAATATTTGCAATTAAATTATCTGTGTGATTCAAACCTAAACAATGCATAATATTCCCACTTTCATCATGCAAAAACCTAAAATAATCTAGATCAAAATATGTCTAAAGTCCTCAATCAAACAACGCATAACAACCCTACCTTTCTTTGAAAATTTATCTATTAATCTTTTTATTTATTATTTATTCCATTGCTTATTTTAATTTTATTATTTATATTTATTTATATTTTTTTTTATGTTTATATATATATATATATATATATATATATATATATATATATATATATATATATATATATATATATATATATATATATATATATATATATATATATCTATATATATATATATATTATATATATATATATATGTATATATACTATAATCATTATTTTTATTATTTATATATTTTTTTATTTATTTATTATTTATGAATTTTTACCTATTGGTATTTATTTAGGGAAAATTTGTTTATTTACTAAGAAAAATAATTTTTTATATGAATGGGCAGTTCTCCGTAACCTTTGCTCGTAGTGTGAGGGTTGCCTGGGAGGTGCTAACATTGAAGAACTTCTTTTATTCTGACCTTTCTGATTAAAACTACTACCTTGAACTTTTGACGCCACACCACGTTTGGCAGCGAGTGGCCCCGAGGGAGAAAAGCATGTGGGACAGGGTCTGGTTTACCTTCAATTCGAGTGTGCTCTTGAAAGAAGTACTAGAACTTCCTTTGTAAATTCGAATGGTTTCTTCCAAATCCTAAAGCCTGTCATGCGATCGACCCTGGTGGAAAAAAGCTTTAGTTTTTTAGAATTTTAGTCGCTGCTAGCAGTGATTACTCCTTAGATACAGTTCATTGACACGTTTGATTAATTAAAGATGTTTATTTTCTTCGACATTAGGACGTCTGTATTCAAACCATGGATGGTAGATTTGTCTGATATTCCGGAACAATATTCTTATATTCGTACATACTAGAAAGAGACTAACTGTAAATATAGAAAACGGTTATAGCATTTTAGATAAGATAGTAAAAAAAAAAAAAAAGTGCATCTTTTTTTCACAATTAATAACACAAGTCCAAATATTTCAGCTCCGTATCCAGAAGTCTTTATCTCCGAAAAAAACTAAAAACTAAAATAAAAAAATCATGTAAAGAAAAGGAAATTCAAAAACACAAATGATAAAAAAAACTCATATCTTAATAATGTCCAGTATCATATCGTTCACCAAGTAATAGCAACAAATGAAACCAAATAGTACAAATTAGGTTATTTTTCTGTTATATCAAAATACAATAAAGCAACATAACCTGAATAAAGCGGACATGAAGTCGAAATACCCGGGCCTTTACTATTATAAGTGAAAAAGTAGATTGTTTGTCCGAGAGGGTGAGGGCTCGAATCTTAGTGTATCCAATTATTTGGTTTCGGACGGGGGCAGTGGCGTGACTCTGTAAGCTCAGCCAGAGTTTACCCAGCTCTAAATGGGTACCCAGAGAAATCTGGGGAATATAAACAGGAAGGGTGTGCGAAAGCACAGGATTGTTGGCCCCCAAACCCCCATTGCACTTCCTGGCTGAAGGGCCAAGAAACAGAGATCAGCACCGCCAGTAGGGACTGTAAAGTCCAATACCGTATTCTTTAACTTACCTTTTTTTTAAATATTACACCCGTTTTTCTGTACTTTCATTTCGTTTTACTTGTAAACGGAAAGGCAGTGGGGTCTAAAGAATTACTTGTGTACAGAAAAGAGATAATTTACATTCAGATCAGCTTTTCTTCCAAAAAAATTCAGTTTCATGGTACTTTCAATAAGACCTTTTTGTATTGATTTCAAAAAGATAAGTAAGTGAAATTTTTGATTATTGAGCTTATTTTACCAGGTCAGCGAAACAGAAAATATCCGAAAAAACCTGGCAATTGAGCGGATGATTATTGAAGGATGTGACATTCTGATGGATATAAATCAAGTTTTTGTCCGTCAAGGTATGTATCATGCTCATTTGTGCAGTTGTAGGTTGTGGTATTCAGACGGATATAAATCAAGTTTCCATCCGTCAAGGTATATATCATGCTCATGGATGCTGTTATAGGTTGTGATATTCAGATGGATATAAATCAGGGTGTGTATATTGATCATGGGTGCAGTTGTAGATTGTGATATTCAGATGGATATCAAATAGGGTATGTATCATGCTCATTTGTGCAGTTTTAGGTTGTGGTATTCAGATGGATATAAATCAAGTTTTCGTCCGCCAAGGTATGTATCATGCTTATGGATGCAGTCATAGGTTGTGATGTTCAGATGGATATAAATCAGGGCATGTGTATTAATCATGGGTGCAGTTGCAGATTGTGACATTCGGATGGATATAAATCAGGTATGTATTATGCTTATGGGTGTAGTTGTAGATAGTGATATTCAGATGGATATTAATCAAGGTATGTATCTTGCTCATAAGTGCATTAGTAGGTTGTGATTTTTAGATGGATATAAATCAGGTATGTATCATGATCATGGGTGCAGTTGTAAATTGCGATACACAGATGAATAAGAATCAGGGTATGTATTATGATCATGGGTGCAGTTGTAAATTGTGATATTCTGATGGATATAAAAGGTATGTATCATGCTCATTTGTGCAGTTTTAGGTTGTGGTATTCAGATGGATATAAATCAAGTTTTCGTCCGCCAAGGTATGTATCATGCCCATGGATGCAGTTATAGGTTGTGATAATCAGATAGATATAAATCAGGGTATGTATTATAGTCATGGGTGCATTTGCAGGTTGTGATTTTCATATGGATATAAATCAGGGTATGTATCATGCTCATGGTTACAGTAGTAGATTGTGATATTTAGATGGATAGAAATCAGGGTATGTATCATGCTCGTGGGTGCAGTAGTAGGTTGTGATATTCGGATGGATATAAGTCAGGGTACGTATCATGATCATGGGTGCAGTTGTAGATTGTGATATTCAGATGGATTTAATTCAGGGTATGTATCATGATAATGGGCGCAGTTGTAGATTGGGATATTCCTTACCTTAGACCTTAGCTCCTCGTGTACCTCCAAAGGTACACAGGGCGTCCGTTAACAGCCTCCAATCATCCCACAAATGAGCTGCAGTGTAGATGTCCTCCCACTCTGTGATTAAGGATGCATGAAGGGCTCTCCTGTCTCGCTCATATGTCCTGCAAAGCATGTTTTTTCGGCCTTCCTGGTCAACGCGTATCGTCTTGTTGCTACTGGAGAAGCATATTTGGTAGTCTCGATCCTGGCATACGGATAACATGGCCAAGATAGCGCCTACTCCGTTGCCTGACTACATCAGAAACATCAGGCTGGTTTGTATAGTGGCAAATTTCCAAGTTTGTTATCCTATCCTTCTAGTTAATGTTCAGGATACGTCGAAGACAGTTGTTTCCGTGTGCAGTGAGTCGTATTTCCTGCTCAGCTGGGAGTTTTAAACATTCCATCGGGTACGTCAAGATCGAAAGGACGTTGCTTCTGAAAAGGCGAAGTTTTACCTGGAGTGAGTACTTCGCTGATCTCCAGACTGGTCGAAGTCGTTAAAATGCCGAGCTTGCCATGGCTATTCGTGTTCTCAGCTCTTTTTTGGGCCGCCACTAAACGAGACGGTGCTACCGAGATATCGCAAGTCAGTGACTTGCTCTATGCTTTGAGTCCCTAACTGGATATTCATCCGTGAGTTAGTGGTTGACATCGCTTTGGTTTTGGGGGGCTTGATGTGTAACCCAGACTGACCGGCTCTTTCGGCTAACTTGCATAAAAAGTCTTGAAGTTTGCTTTTGTCTTTCTCCATCAATCCAACATCGTCTGCAAAGTCGAGATCTTAGACTATTCTGCCTGCAATTTTGATCCCGTATCCATCAATGTGCCTGAATATATAGTCCACTATGAGAATAAAGAGTAATGGAGACAATACGCATCCTTGTTTGACACCTGTCATCACTTTGAAATATCTTGTATTTCCTTTGGAAGTTCTCACGCAGCATTCCATGTCTTTGTACATTGCTAGGCCAACTTCCAAACTTCCTTCTGAGCAACGTCCGCTCACTAACAAATAAAGTAGATGAGTAAGATGTCATTCTACGTCAGAATAATATCCATATCGCCGCAATTACCGAAACATGGCAGCTCGACGAAACAAGTGGAAGAATGGCTGGTTACAAGGTTTTCTTGAACACTAGAACAGACAGGATTGGCGGAGGTGTTGCCCTGTATGTACGCGATGATATCCCCTGCAAATATTTAGATAACTTCAATGACCCTAACCATGAAGCGATCTGGGCATTATGCAAGCCAAAACATTTACCACGAGATGTCTCTTGCATCATTATTGCAAGTATCTACTATCCTGAAAGCGCCAAGAACAGACGGCTGTTGGTATCCTACCTTCAGTCTACGTTAGACACATTACGTCAGCGGTATAGCCGCCCGGGCTTCATAATAGCTGGTGACTTCAACCAAACAAAGAAACAATGGCTTGCTAATACGCTGGGTATGTCACAAGTGGTCAAGATACCCACCCATGTCACCGGGAGCACCCTTGACCTTATTCTTACAAACCTTGCTCCATATTACAAAGACGTGTCTTCGAACGGGCCATTGGGCAAATCGGACCATCACACTCTGCTGATGAAGGCAAAAAGTGAAATCAGGAAGCTTAAGAAAATAAAAGTACTCCGGAGACCTATCACGAAGTCTGCTATTAATACGTACGGAATGTGGGTCGGTACTCACTGCTTCAGCGAAGTATACAACGAAAGCGATGTCAACAGGAAAGCAGAAATATTTCAGTCCCTACTCTATGAGAAATACTTAGCAGTTTTCCCGGAAAAGCAATTTGTCGTGAGCGAATCTGACAAGCCCTGGATCACTCCAAAAATAAAACAGCTGATTCGCGAAAAAAACCACTGTAAGGAAGTCAAGTGGTGACGCAACGTCGTTACGATTATTAAGAAACAAAATCGTTAGCCTTTGTCGCGAAGCAAGAAAGTCCTTCGGAAAATCCCTTTTGGACCCTGAAATAAAAAAGGATCCCCGTAAATGGCACCGTCTAGTGAGGCAGATTGCTGGAAAAACAGTATCATCCAGTATCCGTATTCTGAACGATGATGGGTCACTCGTGAGTGCAAATGACGTCAACAATTACTTTACTGACATTTGTACATCCTTTCCTGCCCTCACTAACACTGAAATAGAGAATCTACTGTCAATATGCCCTGACGAAGGTGAAATCGAAATAGTTGAGTATCAAGTTTTCAAAGAGCTGAACAAGTTGTGTCCATCCAGTAGCTCTTTTCCTGAAGAGCTGCCTATAAGGTTAATACGAGAGTTCTCTCTTTTCCTCGCCAAGCCACTTGGACACATCATCAGCGAATGTTTCGCCCAGTCAACTTTCCCGTCGTGCTGGAAACGCGCATTTGTGCGTGTTATACCGAAGACTAAAACACCCAAATCTTGCAACGAGTTACGACCGATATCAATCACATCTACCTTTGCAAAAGTCACCGAGTCATTCATCCTGCGTGAATTGCTCAAGCAAACGCGGGAAAACATAGACCGTTACCAGTATGGCGGCCTCAAAGGTTGCAATACCTCGATATACCTCGTGCGCCTAGTTGACATTATCTTTAAGTGGCTTGACAAGGGCAGTACCTTCATCGACCTAGCTCTCGCCGATTTCAGGAAGGCATTTGACCTGATTTGTCATCTTACGGCAGCAAAAAATATGCGAGCAATGGGCGCACAGAAGCGGTCTCTTGCATTAGTGATGAGCTTCCTTCAGGACAGAATGCAGTGTGTATTTCCATTGTTTGAAGGTGACTTGATCTCATACTGGTCTAAACTTACCTGTGGAGCCCCTCAGGGTACAAGACTTGCTGGTTTCATATTTATCTCCCTCATCAACTTCCTCCTTCAGAATTTCGAAGAGCGACTCAAATTCGTCGACGATTTATCATTTGTCCTCAAATACCTCGTGAGAGAAGGTGTAATCGAACGTCAGTTCAGCGAGACCCTTCTGGCATCCTTCTCTGAGGACTGTGAACGTTACAAGTTGACACTGAATGCAGATAAATCAATGATCCTCAGGTTTTGCCCCTTCAAACGTGATCTGGAATTCCCGCAAGTCCCTTTCCCTATTGTTCCATCTGCAAAAATCCTCGGAGTCACATTATCGATGGACTGCACATTCACCGAACACGTGGAGAAGGTTATTAAGGCTGGCAATGCATCACTTCAGACCCTAGTCCTGATGCGCAGGTTTGGCTGCGACACTCAAAGCCTAAAAAATGCCTATATTACGTATGTGAGACCTCTACTCGAATATGCCGTCGCTGTCTGGGGACCTTTTGTCCAGAGCACCCACTACCTTTGCGATGACCTTGAATCTTTGCAGAAACGAGCTGTTAACATAATCGTTGGTAACAGAAGTGACGACTACAACAAACTCTTGCAAGAACTGAACCTTGAATCTCTCAGCGACAGACGATTATCACTGATCATGTCCCTCGGCAAGTCACTGCTATCTTCGCCCCATCACAGACTGATCCTTCCACCTGATGCTCCTGTTAACCAAAGAACCAGATCCCAGTCGAAGCTACAACCCCCTGTCTGCAGGACCAACCGCTACAAAAACACGTTTGTCCCCTTTTTCGTTGAAGCATACAACAAGACTTAGTGTTATTTGAATTCACGTGTTAGTGTTTTTATAGTGTTATTTGTATTTTTTTTCTTCTCATATTGTTGTAAAGACGACATAAATTAGCCATGGCTACGCTGTTCGATCTTAATAAACCTATGTCTATGTCTATGTCTAATACTGGTTCCTGCTCTCCAGTCTTTGGGGACTTTTTCTTTTTGTCAGAGGAGGGAAAAGAAGACTAGCCACACCGAAAGGGACCTGCAGATGGATGACTTGACCATTTCTCCAGATATACGGTCACTACCAAGAACTTTTCCATTCTTCAGCTTATTCAAGGCTGAATGGATCTCATCTGCCGTTGGCTCGTCTTCATTAATGAGGAGATCCAAAAATGGGCTGTCCGGAATATCTGGTGGAGCAGAAGGTGACGGGCGGTTGAGAAGGGCTTCGAAGTAATCCGCTCGTCTATTTTTCCGGTCATCTGGATCGGTTAACAGTCTTCCGTTTTCCTCTTTTGCTGGTCCATCTTGTACGTTGGTCTTCCCAACGATTTCTTTAGTTAGGCAGTACACAGCTCTCATGTCACCACGTTGGGCTGCCTCTTCTGCCAGTCTTGCTTTCTCATTGAGGTGCTGTAACTTGTCTGATCTAGCACTTTTATTCCCTTCTCTGTCCGCTTCTTTATACACAATGTCTTTCATCACATCAACAGAGGGATCATTGCTGAGCGATATTCAGATGGATTCAAATCAGGGTATGTATTATGCTCATGGGTGCAATTGTTGGTTGCGATATTCAGATGAATAGAAATCAGGGTATGTATTATGCTCATGCTCATATAAATCATTGAATGTTCATGTTCATGGGTTCAGCTGTAGGCTGTGATACTCTACAGTTGTAGGCGGGGACGAGCAGTGTCCCCTACCAGGAAACTCCTCGCCCATTGAAAAATTCTCGAAAGTAAACCTAATCTCTGACGTAAGATAGTGTCCCCCTCAGAGTGGAAGTTTATTTCCAAATCAAAGCTCATAACCTATTCTGGTGTTAACTCTTTGTTTTAAATTTATATTTCTAGTGTTTTTCTCTCTCTCAGAATACTGTTTTTTTTACATTAGTTTATTTTAGACAATTGGGGCTTTTTTTGCAGTTATTTTAGTTTATTTGTGATCGACCGCCTATGATAATTTGACTTTTTACTAGTTTAATTCTTGCTGAATCTGATGAATGATTAGGATAGGTGGTGCTGCCTTTAGAAAAATGCGTTTCTACATCCATGCTCATGACTTATTCCAGGGCTACCTTTTCCTTTTATTTTTTTTTTTTTTTACGGTTACTATAGTCTATTTCTGATAGATTGCCTGTAATAAAATGACTTTTCAAAAGTTTAATTCTACCTGTATCTGATGAAGGGTAAGGATAGGCGATGTTCATTTAGAAAACTCTTTCTCCTTGAAAAATATTCTAAAGATAACCCAAAATATTCTGTAAGTAATAAAGTTGAGCTCTGACAGAGAACAATATTCCTCCTCCTTGTATGGTTAACCCTTCTTTCCTAAACACAGGGAAATCCCTTGCTGCGCCCAGTATCACAGCCCATCACAGAATTAACTCTTGAATTTCAATGCATAATACCAGCATTTTTCTTTTTTCAGTATACTTTTTTGCTTTATGTTAAGATAATTTTTGACAGTTGGTGAATTTTTGTAAAATTATGATGGTTTGTTTTTTAGAGAATGTGATAGGTTGACTTTCCTTAAGTTTCACTTTTTTTTTTATTTTTTGATTGTTTGTCTACAAACATCGGTATTTTTGCTTCAAAATTTAAGGTTCAATGTTAAATTTGAATAAACAACGTAGTGAGTGATTAAAAAAAAATACAAAAAAAAATAAATACAAGAAATTGAAAACAGAATTGGATCTTTGGAGCTTCAAGGGGTTTTATAAAAATTAAATTCTAGAGAATTTTCGTCTGTTATATTGTTTATTCAATCGATAACATTTTCATTTGTTTTTATTATTTTGAGTACTCATTCAAATCAATAATTTTAATTTCATTTATTAAATTCTCATTTATTGTAAGATTTTCATTATATATTTCATTTATTACTTTATTTCATTGAATTAATTTGTATTGTTTGTTACTTTTCTTATATTAAGATTTTTTTTTGTCAATTTAGGTGTCTACCTAAAAACAATGCAATTAAAACAGAATTGGATCATCGGTGTTTAACAAAGGTTTAAAAAAAAATACTAAATAATATCTGTCTATTATATTCCTTAAACAGCTAATAGTATTTTCATTGCCGAAACTACCAGCATATTTAAGTAGTTGATGGTAAATAAAAGCAGAAGTTGAAATTAATTATAGTAATTGAAACTTATTTGAAAAGTATAGATAACAAAATATAGCTGATAAAAGTATAGCTTATAATTTTTTCATTGTCGAGACTAGTAGCATATTTAAGCGATTAATGCTCAAAAGTATAAGCGATAACATATAGTTGATAAAAAGGATAGCTGATAATATTTTCAATGCCGTGATTAGTAGCATATTTAAGTAAGTGATGCTAATTAGAAGCAGCAAATATAGCAATTACAGCAATTGAAACTGAATTGAAAAGTAATTGAATTAAAAGAATTACAGTAAGACGTAATTGAAAGAATCACAGTAGAGCTGAGATTCTGGAAATAATATTATGGATTTTGTATTAATAATATATTATATTATTATATATTTTATAGTATTATATTATAATATTCTCTCCAATTCTCGTGAAGCAGCGTTAAAACAAAGAGAAGGAAATAACTTATTGTCCTTTACTATTGTGTTTGTGCTTTAACTCTATCGTCTTTTTGTTGTTTTTTGCGACGTATTCTCGCAAGTCAATGAAATAATTCCTTATTCTTAGAGAAAAACATCCCTTCCTTCTTAAAATCATCAGTAGTGGCGTTAGGCACATGAGACTTGTGCGGCGGCACAGGGCCCGCGAAACCAGGGCTCCATATCTCACTGTATCCATAACCTATAAATACAAGGCTGCGTCAATGCTCTGCATTCTCTGTTCGGCACTTAACAATCCCTCATAAAGCATGACGAAAAATTACCCTGAAATCGCATTTGAAACCACAAAAACATCTACACAATAAGATTTAATTAATAAATGACCTAAATAAAGCCCCCCTGTTTGTAGTAATATCCATTGAGGCCCCGTAAATTGACATTGCACAGGACCCCAAAAGATCTAGCGCAACCAGTAAAAACCACATTAACTATTAGTTAGGATTTAGTAATCCTGAGTCACAAATATAGACATACGAGCAAATTCAATTTCTGGAGAGACAAACACCTCTGCCGTTTTCAACCCCGATTATTTTTTCAATGGGGGACATTACAACAGCAAATATAATTTAAGGTTTACATCTGCCGAATATTCATTAAATACATTCCTTAATTCCATTGGTTTGTTTTTATGAGGCATTGACGCAAGCCAATCATTTTATCTCTTATTTCTGGAGAGACAACCCATTTTAAAACCCGGTTAACAAACTTTGAGCAACAAATCTAGACAGATAATTTCTGGAGAGAAGAACAACTCTGCCTTTTGAAAGCCTAATTGCTTCTTTTTGATAAATACTCAACCAATAGAAAAACAAAAAGCGTTTTGAGTATTCAAAGTTTTTAGAAGTGAATTCTCTGTCCCTCTGTTGTTAAATTAGAATCTGCAAGAAGACCCTAAAATTTCTTACGCTAACACCAGCAAGCAATGTCGCCAGGTGAATCCTGGCTGGTATTTCTGAAAAAAAAATTAGGAAAATACTCCCTCGGAATTTGGCTAAAGAGGTAAGATCAAAAATGAATTCATATCAGTGGTTAAGCAGAAAGCCTTAATTAATTCAAAACAAAGTTCTATCTCCTAGAAAAACCAATTGTCATATTCTGATCAAACAGTTTATGCAACAGTGCGGAATTTTGTATTTTTTGCCTGAAGATCACGGATGTGTGTTAATTTGTTTGTATGTTTATTGTTTTTTTTTCAGGGGTGATCGTATTGACCTAGTGGTCCTAGAATATCGAGAGAGTGCTTATTCAAAAGAAAATTAAAAGTTCTAGTGCCTTTTTTAAGTTATCAAAAAGATACCAATAGATACAACTGTGCAGTGGACTAATAAAATAATACGCTTGTATAAGACTGTTGAATAATACAGTAGCACCAATAGATACAAACTACTATATTGGGGGATGGGAACTAATTTTATGAAGGTTTTTTTCCACGTGAAATTTTCCATGGGGAGAAAAGTTTTCAGGGCTTGAACTTTTCAGGGGAAATGATACAATGGGGATTTGCCAGAATTCCTATACGAAATTATTTTTATGTATGTTGCTTTCCTTTTACCGACTCCATTTTACGCGTGGAGATGTTAAGGGTGTCTGTCCTGGGCATTGAATTTCACCGGGATTGAATTTTCACCGGGATTGAATTGTCTAGAGGATCTTTCCGTAGGGGAAATTTTTCGTGGAGGTGGAGCCAGATTTTCCGGCACTATTTAAAAAACGATCAGAAATGAGTTCCAAGGCCAGAACAGAATTTGCACTTTACTGAAAAAATACAAATGAATGTGCATTATCAGTTTAATATGCATATACTGATATTTAGAAATCAAAATGTTAATATTATTTGATTTATTAAAGTTATAAAAGTAAAAACATTTACATTTTTTTCAGTAAAGTGCAAATTTTACTCTGGTCTTGGGAAGGCATAGGGGTTTTGCGCCCAACGTGTGTTAATTTCTGCTCGTTTTGAATTTGACTCGGTTAAATATTGTAATTTCTGTTCGTTTTGTGTTTCATTTATTTATCAATGCTCATTTGTGGTAGTTTCACGCTTGGTAGATTATTTGATTTTAGTTTTGTTCATTTTTTGTTTAATGGAATTCTTTACTTTTCTTTGAAAAACTTATTTTGTGGAAATTTTTTTTTTTTTAATTAATTTCCGTTAGTTTTATATTGACATAGTCTTTTCAGGGAAAAAGAAAATAATACTTTAAATCTTTTCGTTTTTCAAGACTTTATAGTTTGGCCTGCTATTTGTATGCCGGAGAAAAATTTTCAGCAATTTTTAACAGCATACACCCTTTTGAAAATCTGGACACAAATAGTACTGTTTAATTTAGTTTCATAATTCCTCTAGTTGACCTGTAATGGAAAACTTGATACCATTCGCAAAAAAAATCTGTTTACTTTCTTTGATAGCTTGGATACACTTACGCTATTTGGATTTGGTTGAATTTTAAGAGCAGAAGTAGCCACGAACGTTTGAACATAATACCCTCAGTCGTTCTTGGGATACTGCTGAGATGCCTTATTGGGAATTAGCATTATCATAGTGCATTTTGATTTAATCTTAAGTCAACATTTTGTTTTTAAACATATAAAAATTGGATTTGAGGAAGATTAAAATCCATTCTATAAATCATATACAACAACTTTCTATATAAACCTTATATGCCCCCAGGGCATAACTTACAACCCTTGCACTGAAGGCTTTTAGGGGGTTATCATCCTAAAAGACCTAATTTCCAGAACTTTCAACTACGTTGAACAAAATGGATATCTCAAAATTTTGATTGGATTGGGAAAACAGTGGGCGTGAGAGGGGCGTTAGTCGCTATCCAATCACTTTCAACTATTAAAATAGGCAGTAACCCTTTCAATTTCCAATTGAATGAGCCCTTTTGAAGTTTTTACGATAACGCTTTCAATAAGAACTCTATATACCCCCAGGGCACAACTTACAACCCTGCCCTGAGGGCTGTGGGGGGAGGGGTTGTCATCCTTAAAGACCTAATTTCCAAAACTTTTAACTACGCTGAATAAAATGGCTATCTAAAAACTTTGATTGGATGTGTTTTGGGAAAAGGTGGGCAAGAGAGGCGGGTTAGTTGCCCTCAAATCACTTTCGACTATTAAAAATGGTACTAGTCCTTTGAATTTCAAATCAAATGAGCCCTTTTTCGAGTTTCTACGACAAAGATTTCAATAAAAACCTTATATGCCCGTAGGGCATAACTTATATTCCTTGCCCTGAGGGTTGTGGGTGAGTGTCCTCTTTAAATATATGTTTTCTATCTGGAAATCCACTACCCTGAACAAAATGGCTATCTCAAAATTTTTATTAGATGTGTTTGGGGGAATGATTGGTGTGGGGAGGGGCTAGTTGCCCTCCAATCACTTTCGACTATTAAAAAGGGCACAAGCCCTTTGAATTTCCAGTTGAATGAGCTTTTATTGAAGTTTCTACGACAACACCTTCTTTAAAAACCTTGTATACCCCCAGGGCATAACTTAAAACCCTTGCCCTGAAGGATGTGGGGGAGTGTCCTCCTCTAAAACATATTTTCTATGTGAAAATCAACTACGCTGAACAAAATGGCTATCTCAAAATTTTGATTGGATATGTTTGGGGGAATGAAGGAGTGGGGGGATTAGTTGCACTCAAATCACTTTCGACTATTAAAAAGGGTACTAGCCCTTTGAATTTCCAATCGAATGAGCCTGTTTTGAAGTTTCTACAACAACGCCTTCTATAAAAAACTTATATGCCCCCAGGGCATAACTTAAAACCCTTGCCCTGAGGGTTGTGGGGGAGTGTCCTCCTCAAAAACAAAATTTTCTTTCTGGAAATCAACTACGCTGAACAAAATGGCTATCTAAAAATTTTGATTGGATGTGTTTGGGGGAATGATGGGCGTGGGAGGGGGCTAGTTGCCCTCCAATCACTTTCGACTATTAAAAAGGGTACTAGCGCTTTGAATTACCAATCGAATGAGCCTGTTTTGAAGTTTCT
The DNA here is from genome assembly GCA_027921565.1 of Artemia sinica. Lineage (NCBI taxonomy): Eukaryota > Metazoa > Arthropoda > Branchiopoda > Anostraca > Artemiidae > Artemia > Artemia sinica. The sequence continues at coordinate 52,054,919 of CM051272.1, forward strand.
ACGACAACGCCTTCTATAAAAACCTCATATGCCCCCAGGGCATAACTTGAAACCCTTGCCCTGAGGGTTGTGGGGGAGTGTCCTCCTCAAAAACATATTTTCTATCTGGAAATCGACTTGCTGAACGAAATGGCTATCTAAAATTTTGATTGGATGTGTTTGGGGGAATGATGGTTGTGGAGGGGGGGGGCTAGTTGCCCTCCAATCACTTTCGACTATTACAAAGGGTACTAGCCCTTTGAATTTCCAATCGAATGAGCCTGTTTTGAAGTTTCTACGGCAACGCCTTCTATGAAAAACTTATATGCCCCCAGGGCATAACTTAAAACCCTTGCCCTGAGGGTTGTGGGGAGTGTCCTCCTCAAAAACAAAATTTTCTTTCTGGAAATCAACTACGCTGAACAAAATGGCTATCTAAAAATTTTGATTGGATGTGTTTGGGGGAATGATGGGCGTGGGAGGGGGCTAGTTGCCCTCCAATCACTTTCGACTATTAAAAAGGGTACTAGCGCTTTGAATTACCAATCGAATGAGCCTGTTTTGAAGTTTCTACGACAACGCCTTCTATAAAAACCTCATATGCCCCCAGGGCATAACTTAAAACCCTTGCCCTGAGGGTTGTGGGGGAGTGTCCTCCTCGAAAACATATTTTCTATCTGGAAATCAAGTACGCTGAACAAAATGACAATCTCAAAATTTTGATTGGATGTGTTTTGGGGAATGATGGGCGTGGGGGGGGGGCTAGTTGCCCTCCAATCACTTTTGACTATTAAAAAGGGCACTAGCCACTCCAATTTCCAATTGAATGAGCCCTTTTCGAAGTTTCTACGACAACTCCTTCGATACGAAGTGCCCGGGTGGAGAAAAAACACATTGTGCCCACATCGTTCTTTACTTAGGCAGCGCTAGCGTGCTGCCTATGATCGAATAATGCAAATTAGGAAAGCTGTTTTTCTGATCGCCAAGGTAAATTTTGAACTTGTTTTCAAGCAGGACGAGTCTATTGATATTTACTTTACGTCTTATCAGGCGGCAGACCATGTCCTGTCAAAATCTAAAGAAATAGATTTTGGTCTTGCCTTAAGTGTGGGAAAACAGGCCACGCAATTAGTGAATGTCCTGAGTCAGACCCTTTCTGCAGAAAATTGTAACCGTAAGGGACACACAGCCCTCCAAAAACAATCTTGCCCGGCTCACCAAAAGCAAGTCGTAATCCTTAGAACATCGGATAAAATGAACCTACCTTACTCAGTTGTAGCTGCAAACAACAGTTGTTGTAGAAGATGCAAATACAGTATCATTTCCTAAAGAGGCAAACAATGTTCATACTCAAGGTACTAGTCAGTCCCCACATCCCTTACCTAAGTTTACTTCAACGTCCTGCCCTCCGAAAGATTCATCCGAGAGTTGCCAAGAATGGCAAAGACTTGCAACATATCTCACAGTCAGTCATTTAATTGAGGTTAGTAATGAACCTGAGGAAACCAAAAATATTCTCAAGAAGAAAGCTATCACTAAACTCCTAGGTGATAACATCTTACAACCAGCTATAGCTCAACTATCTTCCATCAAAAGGACACAGATTCCACATCAAAGCTAGTTAAGCCTGTTGACTCAACTGTAAATCAAATCGGTGCCACTTTCCTAGTCAAAGGCAAGAAATCTAAGAAAAAAACGGCAAACTTTCCATCCCAATCTAAAATTACCACCAATGATAATTCGTCGGCTGAAGATGGATTTCAATATTCAAATCAAGCAAATGATGAAACTCTGGCCACAATGGATATTTAAATGTGTACTATGCAAGATTTTACTTTTCTCAAGAATTTATCACTGTGCAATAATGTTGTTTTAACTATTACGATGACCAAAATAATTTGCCCACCAACCCCTTAGCTAGCCCCTTAAACCATACTAACTGTGAATATCTCGACACTTTTGATTTTGTAAAAAATGTAAAACCTAAGCTAATGGAAAAGACAAAACTTAACGTAATTTGCTTTAACATCAGATGCATACGAGATAAGTGGACTAATTTTAAAGATTTAATTTAATTAACGGTTACTGCCCTTTCGACGTAATTGGAATAACGGAGACGTGGCTTTCAGAAATTAATGATACTAATCAATTTTCCCTCCCTGGCTTTCAAGCTATTCATATTGAAAGAAAATTAACCAAGTCCTCTGGTTGCATTTCTCTTTACATCCGTTCGAGTCAAAATTCACCAGGCTGCTAGACTGTGAATCCTTATTCTTGCAACCTATAAATAATAGATTCATTTATTTAATAATTGTAGACATGAGTGTTGAGGACAATTCTTATATTTTTTATTGTTTTATAAACCACCCTCATTTCCGACACCTTTCTTTTGTAATCTGTTTGATGACTTTTCTAGTTTTATTAATTTACCACAAAAGAAGGCAATAGTTTTTGGGGACTTCAATTGTAATTTACTAAATGTTAACAATAATAATGATTGTGATACCTTCTTTGAAACATTCACCTCAAGTGGTCTTCTTCCAACTATCCTTTTTCCGACTAGAGTTGATCCTATGAGGTCTACCGCTACTGTAATTGATAACATTGTGTATCCACTTCCCTAGGAAACCACCTGTCCTCAAGAATAATATTCTCTGACCTGTCAGACCACTTTCCAATCTATCTCTCCTTACTCCTCCCTACCAGCTACTCAACCCTCTAGAACTAATACCCCTACGTCTAATAGAATATATAATATTGTGAATATGAACCGGTTCACGGATCGTTTGAAATCCTTTGACTGGTCCAAGGTTTTGGATTGTCAGGATGTTAATTCAGCCACAAATGGTTTTACACAGGGACTGAGTGATCTTATCAGTTCAACCTTTCCAGTTCGTAAATCAAACCGAAAAACTACCCATATACGCTCTGGATGTCCAATAGCCTGATAATCTCTTCATACCGTAAAAATGACCTACATAAGTTAGCTTGTAAAACCAGTAGCGTCATTGACCTAACTAATTATAAAAAATACAAAAACTTATATACCGAACTCGTCCGGGAAGCAAACAAAAATTATTATGATTCAAAAATCTCTCACTGCAAAGGGAACTTGCAAAAAATTTCGTTCACAATAAATGAAATTCTTTCAAAAAAAAAGGAATTCAAGATCTATAGCTATTAACCTTAAGGACATCAGTGGCAGATTAATTGAACCAATTTCAGTACCGGATGCTTTTAATAATTATTTCACTAATATTCCAAATGCTGACTCCTGTTCCCCCTCCGAGTCAGTACACCCTAGCAAGAATCCCAGATCCATGTTTTTCTCTCCAACTGATAGTAAAGAGGTGCTTCAAGTTATCGAATCTCTATCTAATAGTAGTAAACCTGACTTCTTTGGCATAAGTAATAAGCTTCTTAGAACTGCATCTTCCTATCTTTGTGAACCCATTGTGCACATAGCAAACCTGTCTATGATCAATGGAGTCTTTCCAGAAATATTTAAATCAGCAAGTGTTATCCCGATTCATAAAAAAGGCGATCCGTCTGAGATAAGTAATTATCGTGCAATCTCACTACTCTCAGTTATATCCAAAGTGCTCGAGAGAATTATCTTCCGACGTCTTTCTCCCTTTTTATTTGGGATTAATCATTCAGATTCGTTGATTTCTTCTCATCAACATGTCTTCTGTTCCAAATTTTCAACTGCTCATGCACTAATCGACGCCACACAGTTTATATGTTCCCAACTTGACCTTAAAAATACTGTAATTGGCTTATTTCTGGATTTTTCTAAGACCTTTGACATGGTTGATCACAGTGTTTTATTAAGTAAACACAAGAACATAGGGATTCGTGGAATTCCTTTCTCATGGTTTGGCTCTTATCTCTCTGGTAGAGCACAGAGTGTGAGTCTGGGCGGCATGACCTTGCATCCCCTACCTGTCTGAAGGGTCGCCCCGCAGGGCTCTGTTTTTGGACTAATACTTTTTCTCCTTTATATTAATGATTTGTTTACGGACCTGGGTCCATCAGTGCACCCAATACTTTTTGCTGACGATAGCAATTTTTTCGTCACCGGCCCTAATTTACCATCCGTCATCACCTCTACTCAAATCCTTTTGAATAGAGTACAAGAGTGGTGTCTCGTTAACTGCATGACCATTAACAGCAAGAAAAGTCAGGTTGTATTATTTCGAACCCCTTACAAAAAAAATGAAGCTCAGCAAGCGCTTGGCCTAAAATATTCTACCAATCTCCTCCCGCAGGTCGAAGTTGCCAAGTTTCTTGGTGTCCACATAGACTCCTCCCTATCATTTGCAACACATGTTTCCTAAATCAGAGCCATAATCTTGCGACAGGAAAGTAAGATTAATCGTGTGAATAATTTTCTTCCTCCTGATATCCTTGTCACCCTTTATTACTTTTTTATTTACCCATATATCTCATACTGCGGATCTGTTTTGGGCAATACTTATCCTTCAGTTACCAATAAATTAAAATCTGCCCAAAACCTTGCCATCAAAGCAGTTTTTCGGCTGCCCCGACTATATCCCACGCAGGACTTGTACTCCGATTTTGGTATTATCCCTTTTGAACAAACCATTAAAAAATTAAGTCTATCTCTTGCATACTCCACTTACCAAATTAATAAAAATTTTCCTCCCCAATTATTATCTTATTTTAATTGTAATAATTCGGAATGCCTCTGTATCCGTTCATCAACCGTTCCTTTATTATCCCAAAGCGTGTCTCTAGCTCCGCCCAGCGATCCCCCATTTATAAATCTATACTTCAATGGAATATAATACCCTCCAGTATTGAGCTATCCACAAGTTTGCGCACGCTGTATAACAATGTTACTAAACTTTGATATTATAATTCTCTAAATTTTTAATCAATTTGCTTTAATTTACCCGTGTTTTCTGTTTCTTTTTTCTTTCTTTTTTTTTCTTTTTTTTCTCTCTTCTTCATTTCCAATTCTTGTTGTTACGGTCCTCAACAAGTTCGCTTCCAGGATCCTTATTATTATTGGTGTTATGTTCCATTTTTATTTGAATAAATTGAATTGAATTGAAATTAAATAAAAAACAAGTTTTTTTCAACTGAAAGTGAGGAGCAAAATTAAATCTTAAAACGAACAGAAATTATTACGCATATTAGGGGGGTTGCCCCCTTTTCAACACCTCACTCTTTACGCTAAAGTTTGAATTTTGTCCCAATTCCTTAAGAACGGCTCCTGAAACACAAGGGTCATTTAATTCGAACAATAAGAAGCTTTTCTAAAAGTACTAAGAAACTTTAGCATGAAGAGTGAGGTGTTGAGGAGGGAGAAACCCCCTCACATACGTAATAATTTCTGTTCATTTTATGTTTTAATGTTGCTCCTTACTTTCAGTTGAAAAATCTTTTCTTTTTTTCTTATTTTACAAAAGAGAAGTGAATCAAATTCTTACCATAACAATAATTTTATTTGATGACATAATCTGGCAGCTGAAATTCTGTCAGAATCAAGCTGTTATTCAGTTAAACGAAATGTAAAATCAATTTTTTAAGGAAAACAAAATGCAATATTAAAGCTTTAAATGGAAAGAAATTGTTTAAAAAAATGAGGGGTACTCAACCCCTCACATCCCCCACTCATCAACAAATCTCAACAAGCCGTTTCCTGAAAATATTATACAGTGCAAAATCATGGCCAGTAGTTGTGAATGTTATAATAACCGATCGCCTTTACAAGCACGGGAACTGAAGATTTAACTGTTCAAAGCAATTTGACTAAAGGGCCTTATCAGCCATAAACCAGACATGAATTTGAGCATTCAGTCTTGAAGCATTGAGACAAAAAGTCAAGTCTTAGCACATCGATGGACTGTTGGAGCGGGTGGCGTCCCCCTAGGCCCACTCTTCCCTATTATAAAGCTCAACTCTTTATAAAATGAACCTCTTTTCCTAAGCTGCTGTTTTCATTAAAAATTGCTGTTTATGCAATAAGAGGGTTAATATCAACCCTCCTGATATAAATTTTTCAAATAGGCCTATAAGTTAAAGTTGTTTCAGGGTTCATCTCCCTTCCGCAACATCCGTCAAAATATCCCATGACCTCCCCCTAACAATTGGTGGGAAACTATGAAATACTTAGTATAAATGTATATAATTGGTTAGTATTCGCAATTCTAGAGAAAAGCCGACTAACCCAAAACCCGTCAATTTTTATATATTCATACACCAAAGATGTAAAACCAGCTGACATTCTAAGCTAGCCCAGTAGGTATGTCTACTGGGGCGCTCTATAGAGCGCCAGAACCGATATTGGGGTTTCGGGTTCGATCCCAACATTAGGTTTTTATTTTCTTTTGTTTTTTTTTTGTGTGTTTTTTGTGTTGGTAAGAACAAAGTACTTATGACATTCTCATTTTTGGGTGAAAGTTACATTTTTGAAGTAAAAAAAAAAAACATACCAGACTATTTTATGCGTAAAGATGGAAAAAGAATTGGATTAAACGAGAGCGGATCTTTTCATATCTGAAAAGAGCATTACCAAATTTATACATTGAGTAGGTCCATCCTGTTTTGGTTTACGCCTGGGGCTGGAACAATAGTTTTTAGGGGGTTTTCTTGGGTAGGGTGAGGATCCGATCCTAATAAAAGAACTCGCAGTACGGTTTTTTCTTCTTTTTTATGACTGTCGACAGGCTTTATAGCTTGTTACTGTACAAACAGTCTATAATGGCGCGTATTATATATGGATTACATTTGAACTAAAGAACAAACAAACAAACAAAAACACAAAAAACGGGTAAATTAAATGAAATATGTAGAAACTGCGGCAAAATCACCAAAATTTCGATATTTCAGGGGGTCAGATGACGGAAGACTGCCATCTTTAGCAACGTTTCTCATGTGCCAATAAGTAAAATGACATTATCGAACGAGTAAAAATAAAATTCTAGCAAAAAATAAAGAGCATATGCAATAATATACTCTTTGGCTAGACAGAAAAAATGAAAGAGAGAATGTTTACTGAACCGTAGAAGCTCCACTTCGCTAAATCTTTCAATATATAGAAAATCTCCAGAGAGTGTATTTCATACAAATTGGATTTTCTTTTACAAATCATGACAATAATATCTTGAAAAAAAAGTCTCTATTAGGAATAGATGGACAATTTCAAAAGTGAATCTCGGTCGAATCGAATGATTGAATTGCATCAAATCTTGATCGAACTAGATCGAATAATGAACCTTAACTTTAACTCTCTGTTAAGATAGGGGATCTAATGTTCTTTGGTTCAATTAGCCTACGTAGTTTAAGAGTAGCTTACGTAGCTTAATGTTCCGTACTTATTTTTTATTAAAAAGGAAAATGATTTTTTTTTTAAACTTTCTCTTATTTCTTTTAAAGATATTTTCTATTTTAAATTATAAAAAAAAATTGCAATGCTAGGGCGTTTGCCGTTTGCGGTAATTTCCAAAATTTAATCCTACACATAACGAGGGAGTCCAATAGGCTAATGATCTGAGGGAATCCATCGTGGAGCACTGGTTAGCAGTTATATTTGGTTAAAAAAGCAGAATTAAAAGAGATAACACGTTGCCATAAAAAATAAAACCGCCCGTTTTAACTCAAAATTCAATTTCAAATGCAAGTCAGATATTGACTTTGATCCAGGAAGAAACAGCTTTAGTTTAAGAAAATACAAATTGGAAACGTTTAAAATTTGAGAATATTTTCATGTTGCTCATTAAAAAGTTAGAATATAATATTCGGTTCTCCCTAAAATTGGTTATTCAGTACTAGGGCAGACACTCCCTGGGATTATACATTGGGTTACTCAGTTGCCAATTTCACCAGTCAAAGACATCTTAAGCCTGGATAGCAGATTGGTAATTTCGGTGCCATAGGTAATTCAAAAATAGCATAGATGGCATGACAGTATAACCCATCATACGTGGAGCTCCTTGTGTTCATTGCAAACTATTGGGGTAATAGGGTCTAAGGCAATTTTTCCCAAATTTAGTCCTTAGTTAGAGCAACAGCTAACACCTTTATGTTTCGTAATTCTTATCACTTAACCTCGTTTGTTCTTTGAGGGGGGGGGGGGAGATCGGAGGCAATAGGCCAGCGACAATTTGTTCTCAGTTCTCTTCCACCTATATTGCTGATTAATGTTTTCCTAGTTCTAAAATTTTAGCAATTATTGGTCCTTTCGGTACCTGTTGTATGTGGAGGTGCTGTCAAATCATCCACTATATTGTTTGAGATTTTCTGGAGCTCTTAAATCAGCAATTGACAACCTTGATTTTAGCGACCTTTAAAATTTTGGGTACCAAGGCTAGCAGGCTGGTTCCCAAATTTAGATCAAAAGTGGTCTTCGGGCACCAAAGAACCAACTTTAGTTTTACTGATAATATTTCTAACGTTGTTCACTGCTCTTGTCTGTCTTTCGAGGACTAGAAAAACCAAACCAAATTCAAAAATCGGCTTTAAAGTAAAAAAAAAAAATTATAAGCTTCAGACCAAATATTTGCGTTTTCATTTACTCAGATCGTTTTTGTACTTAAAATTCCAAAATAGATGCTAAAATTGGAAATGATGGGATTGAAAACATTGGGTATTGGAAATTATATCTCCAGACCTCCAGGAGTTTCTCAATCACCAAAATCATAACAAAATCCGCAAAACTGTGGCTAACTAGTGATGCTTTGGTCATATTCTCCTCCCCCACTGTTTTACTTAACTGACTGACCGTTTGCTCTATAAAGATGGGTGGCATACATCAACCTCTGATCTAGTTTCATAGTAGTAAGAATACAAACTAAATAAAGAACGACATGGATTCAATGTATAATTCCTTTTTTTAACCAGGCCACTCCGCATGGAAGAAGTTGTCATATACGCTTGGGGGACCATTGATAGCTCTAGCGCCCTTCTGTAGACTCAAAGTGAAGTGGACAGCAACCAGGCCCCCTCCTGTACCCTTTTTAGCTGCCTGCCCCGTTCAACTCCCAAAGACATCCGATCAAATTTTTATATTGCCATTTTATTCAAAATAGTTGTAAGGTCTAATAGCTACGCCTCAGGGAGCCAAAATAGCTAAGTTGGAAGAGCTTTATGATTATGACTATACCCCCAGGGGTGAAACGACCCCCTACCCTAATCTTTATACCAGGGGTTGTAAATTATGCAAGATGCTTATTGTTTAAATATAGGTTTTGTCATTGGGAAAGAAAGGCAAGTTCGATCCTTAGTCTTCAAAAATGTTTAATTCCAGCGAGTGTTTTGGCGGTGCTGAACCAAATTAAAAGACTCTAGGTGCATACATGCTGTCAAAATGGTGTCTCTGCAATATTTTAGAAACGGCTCGTGGTATTAAGTTGAAACTTTTTGGAATTGTTGCTGGGGACGTTGAACCTAATCAAAAGACCCTACATGCATTCAGGTTGTGAAAATGGTGTATATGCAATGTCTCAGGAATGCTAATGAGAATTAGGTTGAAGATTTCTAAAAGCGTAGAAGGGAATATGAACTAAATACAAAAACATTATGCCTTGTCTCTTATCCGCCTAAAAATTTTGGACATTAAGCCCCAACAGGAATTAGAATTTTTCATGTCTAAGCATTGAGATAAAGCACATAAGCAAATAAGAGATAAAAGTGTTCCTAAAAGAATAAAACTATGTCAATGAAAAACAGACAAAACAAAATTGACACAAATTGAAACTTTCATAAAAGTTGAGACTTTCAGGACATTCGGGGGGGAGGGGGTAGAAGGCTTACATCCCCCTCCAACGTCCATTTTAGTTATCTTTCCTCCAAAAACATTCGATAGAAATTTTAAGTAGACATCTTATTCAAAATAGTCTAAGCGTCAAGTAACTATGCCATTGGGGATAAAAATAGCCCCCCACAGCTTTTGTGAGGGATGCCGAACGCAATAAAACAAACTGTGTGCGTGCTGGTTGTGAGATGAACGTATCAGCAATATCTAAGGAATGTCTGAGAGTATTAAGTTGAAAATCTCAGGAGATGTTTAAGAGCTATTGGAGGGCAATTAGCCCCCTTGCTCTTTTTAGATCCTCCCTTCCCTCGTCACTGATAAAAATTAAAAAAAGCGAATTTGCTCTAAATAGCCGAAAGGTCTAGTAACTATGCCTCTTAGGAGGATTGTTGATGAAAACTTTGGGGGATGTTGAGGGGCATGTTGAACTAAATAAAAAGGTAATATGCGCATCCGGTTTCAAGAAAGCGTATCAGTGCGGTTCCAAACGGCTGAGGGTATTAAGTTTAAACTTCTAGGACATGATGAGGAGGATGTCAAAAAGTGGTGGGAGGGTAACCAGTCCCCTTCCATTCTCCTTTCAGCTTCCCTCCTTCCAAAGATATCTGATCAAAATTTTGGAACAACCGTCTTATTCAAAGTAGTTGAGAAGTCAAATAACTATGTCTCCGAGGATGACATAACCCTCCGCAGCCCTTGAGGCAAGTTTTCTAAGCTATATAAGCTACCCATTGCTTATACACAAGGTTGGTTATTTTGAAAACAGGGTATGTTTAATCCTGAGCCTCTGAAAAGGATGGATTACTAAGGTAAGACTTTAAAAAAGTTGAGGGGGATGTCAAACAAAATCAAAACATACTATATACAGGAGGGCCGTCAAAAGCAAACGACAGCAAAATCTATGAAATAACTAAAATATTAGGTGAAAATGTAATGGCATGTTGAGAGGGATGTTGAAAAAGGACATTTTAGATATCTTTTAGATGCCCCTAATTCTGATAGAAATTTTAAAAAAAGCCATTTTATTTAAAATACCCACAACGTCTATTAGCTATGCCTCTGGGTATTGCAAGCCCCCATAGCCCTCGAGGCAAAGAATGTAAATTATCCAGTTTGTCTATTTTTACATGCAGGATTTATTATTGGGAAAGGGGTAAATGTTTGGTCCTCTGTATGTTCGAAAAGTCTGAGGTTATTGAGGTAAAATTTCAGGAAATGTTGAAGGGTATGTTGAGCTAAATGAAAAGAAACTATCTGCATCCAAGTTATCAAAAAAGCGCATCTGCAATATCTTAGGAAAAGGTAAAGGTATTAACTTGAAACTTTCAGGCCCGTACAAGTAATATTACTGCTGCAGCTGCAAATAAGACTGGTTCTGACTGCAACTGTGACTACTTCAAACTGCGACAAATGGCAAATGTGACTGCGACTACTTGCAACTGCTGCTACATGTGCTTGTGACTTATCTTACCTTAGACCTTAGTTCCTCCTGTGCCACCAGAGGCACCCAGGGCATCCAGGAAGAGCCGTCAATCATCCCTTATATGCGATGCTGCCTATATATCTTCCCACTGGGGCTGGACCGTCGTATTGATGTGTTTGAGGTCCCGCTGGTAGGTGCGACGAAGTGTACTTTTTCGGCCATCCTCTTCTACGGGATCCCTGCAGCTGCCATTCCAGTACAGTTTTAGAAAGTATATCCTCCGTCATACGGATAACAAGTCCCAAGTAACGCCATCTTCGTTGGCGGATGACATCTGTTGCCAGGGCTGGCACGACATTGATCGAACTGATTGGTTTGTTACATGTGCTCTCCAGTCAATGTTTAGCATTTTTCGAAGACAGTTGTTCTCGAATGCAAGAATCCTCTTTTCCTGTTGTCGGTGAAGTTTCCAGCACTCGCTACTATACAGGAGGGCCGAGAGGACGTTACTGTTGAAAAGCCTTAGTTTCAGTTTAGTGGAGTACTTTTTCGATCACCAAACTGGCTTTAGTCGATTAAAAGCTCCACTGGCTTGTCAAATTTTCAACTGCACCTCTTTTGCGCTAGATCCCGTTCGTTCAACTCTATTTCCAAGGTATTTAAACTCCACCACCTGCTCTACCGCGGTATCTCCGCACCTTATGTCCAGTGGCGAGTCGCTTGTTGCCATGGTTTTTGGCTTTCCCGAGTTGATCTTCAATCCTAAAAGGCTTGCCTTCTCTCGCATGACATCGAGAAGGTCCTGGAGCATTTTCTTGTTTGCCTCCATCAGGGTGATATCGTCGGTGAAATCGGGATCTGCTAGTTGTTTATTGTCGTGGTGTTGAATACCAAACCCCGTGCAATCTCGGAGCACATAATCAATTACAAGGACGAAAAAGAGGGAAGAGAGGACACACCCCTGTTTGACACCGGACATAATATGGAAATACCTTGTACTTCCTTCATTGGTCCAAAGGCAACACTCGGTATTTTCATACAGAGCAATGATCAAGGATACAAGTTTCTCAGGGATTCCGTAATAATGGAGGATTTTCCAAAGCGACCCTCGATGTATTAAGTCGAAGGCTTTTTCAAAATCCACAAAGACAAGGTACATCTTTTGCTTCCATTTGTTGCATTCCTTGATCATCATGCGCAGGACGTATATAAGGTCGGAGCAGGAGCGAGATGGACGGAAGCCATGTTGTTCATCTCGTAAGTGTTTATCTAGGGCTGCTTGAATACGACGGAGGACTATCTGCGATAAAAGTTTCCCAGGGATTGAAAAGAGACTAATGCCCCTCCAGTTATCGCACTTTGATGCGTCTCCTTTCTTAAAAAGTTTAATCAGTGTGCTTTTCCAACATTCTTCGATGACTTTCTCTGATTTCCAAATGCAAGAAAAGAGTGCAGTCCACACAGTTATGCAGGCACCTAACGAGGTTTTGATCATTTCTGCTGATATCCGATCGCTTCCTGGCGCTCTGCCATTTTTTAATTTGCGAGCGGCTTGTGTCAATTCCTCGGTCGATGGTTTTGCGGCATTGATTTGAAGCTCTAGGAAAGGTGTTGTGGGAATATCAGCTGTGTCGGGGGGGGGGGGAGAGGGGCTGGATCTGTTGAGAACTCTCTCGAAGTGAAAGGCCCAAACATCAGAGATTTCATCGGGGGCTGTGACTGTCTTCCCATTTACGTCTTTCACTGGTCCATTCAGGTTACGACGTTTCCCGATGATTTCATTAGTAATTCTGTAGACGGCTTGAGAATCACTAAGTTTGGCTGCTTCTTCCGCCATGGCTGCCTTTTTATCTAAGAAATTCCGTTTATTCCCTCTTGCACTCTTTTTCACTAGCTTGTCTTGGTTTCGGTATAGTTGATTTTTCAGTGCTGTGTCACTGTTGTCCCCACCATCTAACAAACGATGTTTTAGTTTTCGACGTTCTTCAATAAGGGTCCATGTCTGATCAGATAGCCACTCGTCTTTAGGTCGCTTTTTGTGCCCAATTGTTTCTTTGGCTACCTGGTTATAGGTTTCCTTTAGGGCGGTCCAGGTTGTCTCTACGCTAACAGCGTTGTCCAGGTCTAGGGCCAGGCTCTCAAACCTTTTTGTTAGCTACATAGTAAACTCGTGTTGCACCTTGGTGTTGGAGAGTTTATCTGAGTCGTAGGCAGGACTTTTTTGGATTCATGATTTTGTGTTGAAAAAAGGTTCCTCCTATGATAAGGTCGTTTGTTATCGCAAAATCAACTAACAGTGTCCCGTTCTCGTTTACTTCGCCTAGGCCTTGGCTCCCAAGAACCTCAGGACAGTATGACTTGTCGCTCCCCACTTTGGCATTGAAGTCACCAACAAAACAGACGAGATCATGACGGGGGATATCTTTGGCAACGGCTTGCAGGGTGTTGTAGAAGTCGTCTTTTGAGGTTTCGTCTGCATCATTAGCTGGCGCATAGCATGCGACTACTATTAGTTTTGTCTGGCTACCTGCGAAACGTGCTATGGTGATCTTCTCATTTATAGGAGTCCATTTTATGAGGTCTCGAGACGTCGATTTTGACAGCATTATGGCAACGCCTGCCTCTTTCTTTTTGTCGGTGCCACTCTGCAGGATTGTGAATCCGTTTTTGAGGTTCTGATTTCCTGCACCAGTCCAACGGAACTCCGACAGAGCCAGAATGTCTAAACCATAACTTTCCATTTCTTCTAGGACCTGTTCTGTCTTCGAGGGCTGAGCCATGGTCCTTACGTTCCAGAAACCAATTTTTAATTGGCAGTTTGCTTTTAAGAATCGTGTCCGGGATTGGTCTGAAGTCGTCATCAAGGGGTCCGGGGGCGGTCCATGGTCGTCATCAGGCTGCATATTAGGTATCATGTGGCTCTCGCTGAACGTTTCTGTAGCGAGCCTTTTTTTCCGGGGGCAGGCTGCTGGTTTACCGCCCAACCCACCTCCTTTATCCATGCTTGGGACTCGCTGTGTGTCTACGGGCGGAGTTTAAAAACTTGTAATTTTAGTTTTCAAAACTTGTGACTACTTTCAGGGAATGTTGAGGGGGATGTCAAACTTTGAAACTTTGATGTTAAAAAATAACACTGATGTTTTGAAATTTCGATGTAGGAATAGGGCATGCTGAAAAACTTCAAACTTTGGCAACCAAAAACAAACAGAAAATAACTAAAAAACTTTCTGAAAAAGATTTTTTCAAAAAAAAGTCAAAAGCCACATCAAACTTAAGACCAGGAGAAATATATTCCTATATTAATTCAAATTCAAAAAAACAAGAAATTGCTATTAAAGAATAAACGAAACTCAAAACGAACATTAATTTAATAAACCATCATAGCAAAGATACAAGCACTAATATAAATGAATAAATAAATCATAAAACAAATAAAAATCAAATTGAATATTCAAGTCAAAATTAATTAAAAACAAATATCACTACAAACAGGAGTCTATCTGCTGCCTCCCCCCCTCTCCTCCCCCTCCTCCTAGCCGTAAAAGCCTATTGCGTCATTTGCGCTTTAGTGAAAACGAATTATATTACACACACATTGAAACATCAAAATCAAAAATATTGGATTGCCGAGCTTTCAGCAATTAATATCATAGTAAATCAAATGTTCAGTTTATTTTTATTAGTTCTATCCAAGACCTTTTCAAGATACATAGGCCTATAGTTTTCAAAATAGAACGCAAATGACGCAATAGGCATTATACTCCTACGGTTAGGGAAGGGGACAGTGGCTTAACTCCTGTTTTTGGTGATTTTGTTTGTTTTGGTTTTGACTTGAATATTCAGTTTAATTTCTATTCGTTTTAAGATTTCGTTATTCATCTATATTGCACCTGTTATCTTAATGTTTGCTATGATTGTTTATTTAATTTTTCTTCGTTTTCAATTTCATTTATTTTTTAATAGTAATCTATGGGTATTTTGGGTTGGAATTGTTATAAGAATTTATATCTGCCGGTCTTAGGTCTAAATGACTCTTTTCTCTTATCTGAAAAACTTCTTTTTTGAGATTTTTTTTTTTTTTTGATATATTAAAAAAAACAGATATGTGAAAGTCGTGATAATTTCCTAAAACTGTAAATAATCTTGCAAAACAAAAAGGATAAATCTTTTAAAAATACTTTCTTATTGTTCCGCCCCAATTTACTCAATAGCTCGAAGTCTGCAGTTATTGTATGTGTTATTTCCCTTAAGTTTTCATGGACAAAACCGAATTTTCGTGTCGACTAACAAATTGATCATAGGAAAAAAAGAAATTGTTTCCTTCTTTCTACATCTATAATTAACCAGTCCAGCAGGAACAATAAAAATCCTTTAAAACAATCTGCTTTTTGTGTGACAAAAGAGAAAACGGAAGCTTACTCCCTCATAATTCCATGGTAAAAATGTGCTTTTATTTTATTTGTTCACTCCTGTGACGTATATGCGGAAGAAATTACATAATAGATAAATGTCAGCCAGAAGAGAAGGATGATAGCCACTAATTTTTAAAGCTCTACTGGTTCCTCCGTGAATTTTGAAGCCATTAGAAAGAACAAAACAGTTTTAGAATTACAATGAATTTCTGACACAGTAAAATTTATCATTTGAATATAAAATTAAATGAAAATATGAAAACGGTAAAACATTTCATTAAGATAGTTAATGTAAAAAAAAATCTAATTATGTGGTGAAACGCGCTTTAATTTCGTTGTTTCGTAATTTCGTAATATTTTTCTGTCCGAAAATCTTTTTATTTACTTCAAGATACATTAATTTACTTTTATATTATTTATAGCCCGATGAATGTCACCGTAAATGGGTGGTAAAATCTGAGTGGGGAAAAGCCGACTCTGCGCTTTTCAAGTCCGTGTATGATAATATACTTGAAAAGATAAAGGTCCCATTTCAACTGCTTCAAGAAGGTTCACCTGTTCCCGATAATGAGAAGCAGATACTCCTGAACAATTACTGTGCAGAAATTACACATGCCCTACGCTGTGCCGAAAAGGCTGCAGTTCCGACACGAAAAGTTCGAATCGGAAGTGAAAATCCACAGTGGTCTCAGAATGTACAGTTGTCCGAGTCTTGTAGTCGATCTAAATTCTGGTATACACTATGGAACGAGTGCGGGCGCCCTCGTCAAGGTGTCTTGAATGATATCAGGCTATACACTAAGCGAAAGTTCGCCAAGACCCTTGCTAAACACCGAACCGACTTAATGGACCAGAATTGCAAAGTGCTTGAAGGTGACCCAAATGCAGTCTGGAAGTATATTAAAAAGAAAAGGGGTCCAAAATCTCGCAAAGAAGAAATTTTGCCAAGTGAAAGTGATTGGAATAAATATTTCACTGACGAATTCTCACCACCGAACAAGGCTCTCGAGGAAGAGTTCGAAAAAGAGCTCGACTCCCTCCTAGCGTCAAATGAACGAAGTGTCGGGTTCGTTGTTACTGTCTCTAGTATCCGTCATATGCTATCTAAACTGAAAAAGAAGTATTCTCGAGGTGATGATGGTATTTGTGGAATGCATCTGGCTATTGGGGGTGACAGTGTGTTAAATCACCTTGCTCTTATGTACCAGATGATCTTTAACTGCGGTCTTGTCCCCGATGTTTTCTGTGTTGGCGTCGTTACACCAGTTCCCAAAAAAGGGAATGATCCCAGGAACTGTTCATCATACCGCCCCATAACTGTTGCGCCGGTATTCTGCAAACTCATGGAAATGCTTGTTTTTGATGACCTAAGTGAAGCTTGTTATACACCCGATTCGCAATTCGGGTTTAAGAGTGGTACTAGTCGCGAGCATGTTCATTCGTTGATAGCTAATCTTTTGCTCAGTGCTCACGATAATAATGATACACTTGTTCTAGCAAGCCACGATGTACGTAGAGCATTCGACTCCGGTATCCACGCACATATACTTAGTTCTGCTTGTAAACGCGGAGTTGACCGTTCGGTTGTCGTTGTATGGAGGAGCATGTATAGGAGACTGAGAGTGAAGATTAAAGTCCCCACTCATCGCGGTATGGTGGTATCCACCGTAGTTATACCTGTCCGTAAAGGTATCCGGCAAGGCTCCATTACTTCCCCTCCCCTATACAACAACAGTATTATCGTCCCTCAAGAATCTGCCAAAACGTGCTGCATATATCTAGGTATAGACGTGTCTCTCATCAATTACGCTGATGATATACTTAACGCAAGTAGGTCTGTTTCAATGGTTGAGGATAACTACAATATTTTGAGTGATGAATATGCTAAGATTGGGCTAGCTTTTAACGCTGCCAAAAGTGAAGTAGTTGTTTTTCGTCGCAACGCGAAAGATTCGACCCCGATTAGCGTGCTCCTAGGTGATACTGCGGTGAGCTCAAAGCCATCTCTCACTTACCTTGGACTGCCGATCGCTTCAGATCTGCGGTCTACTCGTGAAGCACTGGTTGAGCATTTTTCAGAAAAGGCACGCAAAGCATACGGACTACTCCTACCCTGCAAACGTATGTATAACCGCCATATACTCGGAAGGCTTTATTCCGTGTTCGTTATCCCGCATGTTCTGTCACTCTCGCCGTTTTGGTCTCTTTTCACCGAATCAGATAAGCGCTCAGTCCGTCGGGTTTACTATAAGTATGCAAAATATCTGTTAAGTGTTACGCCATGGGAGAGAAATTCAAGAGTTTCGAAAAATTACAGCGTTGCGGACCCGACTACTGCAGCTACTGAGCGAATCGTCCGATTACGGCGTTCGCTCAATCCTGATCATGATATGTACCGAGCTATCGTAGGCTAGTTTGATTACGAGTTTAGTATGCTGTATATAGATTGTTATTGAAGTCTTGTTGTTTCTCTTATTGCGTTTTCTTTTTCTCTTTTTTTTTCTTTTTTTCATTACTCCGTTGTGTAACCTTGTGTTATTTATGATGGGAAATAAAAACCATTCATTCATTCATATATTTTTATATATTATATATATTTTATATATTTATATATTAGTTTCTTTTACTTTTCGTAGAGTCTGTGTCTGTCAAAAACTTCTAGTTTTTAGACAAGAACTTCTAGTTTTTGTCTTCTTCTTCTTCTTCTAACTTCTACTTCTTGAAACTTCGAAACTTCTACTTCTTCTAACTACTCGTCTCCTCTACCTATGGAAGCGATTTCCTCTTCCTCAGATGCGATTTCCTCGACCTACTCTTCAATACATTTAAATTTCGTATAGCATTTTAAAAGAAAAGAAACTTCCCCAAACCTGTTCAATAATTAAATAAAACAAACAAATTTTTTTAACTGAAAGTAAGAAACGACGTTAAAACTTAAAACGAACATAAATTATTCCGTATATGAAAGGGGCTGTCCCCTCCTCAACACCTCGCTCTTTACGCTAAAGTTTTTATTGTTTAAAAAAATAGAGTTGTGAGAAAGTCAAACTTTAGCGTAAAGAGCGAGGTGTTGAGGAGGGGACAGCCCCTTTCATATACGGAATAATTTCTGTTCGTTTTAAGTTTTAATGTCGCTCCTTACTTTCAGTTAAAAAAAAACTAGTTTTTTTATTTAATTTTTGAACGTTTTTGAATTAATGCAGGTTTTGATTTTGGCTCACCGTACATGAATAATTAAAACAAAATTTGCATATTAATTTTACTTTTATTTGGTTA
This sequence comes from Artemia sinica, assembly GCA_027921565.1. NCBI lineage: Eukaryota > Metazoa > Arthropoda > Branchiopoda > Anostraca > Artemiidae > Artemia > Artemia sinica. Next base: position 52,073,793 of record CM051272.1, read on the forward strand.
AATGGCTTTCACGAAACTTGTTTAATTTTATTTACGGACGTTTTTATTAGTAAATACGCAGGGGTCGAACCCAATCATATACGTAATATTTTCTGTTCGTTTTAAGTTTTGATGTTGCTCCTTACTTTCAGTTGGAAAACTTGTTATTTTTTATTTAATTTCTGATATTTTTTTTAATAATTCTGGGAAATCCTGCGCCCCCTTCATAGTGATGTCCCTCCCCCCATGAAGACTTCCTTCATGGAAAGATCCTTTCACATAACCCCCCCCCCCACTACCAGAAAAAATCCCCCCTGAAAACGTCTGTATACTTCCCAATAACTAATACTATATGTTAACATTGAGTAAAGTTCATAACTTTCAGCCCTCCCCGAGGGGACTTCGGGGAATTAAGTCATCCTAAAAGACATAGTTATTATATTTTTGACCATGCTGAACAAAATACCTATCTCAAAATTTTGATCGCGTGAATTTGGGTAAAAATGAGCGTGGGAGGGGCCTAGTTGCCCTCCTTTTTTTGGTCACTTAAAAAGGGCACTGGAACTTTTAATTTCCGTTCCAATGAGCCCTTCCACGATATTCTAGGACCACTGGGTCGATGCGATCACCCCTGGGAAAAAAAAAAATAAATAAACACGCATCCGTGATCTTTCTTCTGGCAAAAAATTCAAAATTCCACATTTTTGTATATAGGAGCTTGAAACCTCTACAGTAGGGTTCTCTGATGCGCTGAATATGACGGTGTGATTTTTATTAAGGTTCTATAACTTTTAGGGGGTCTTTCCCCCTTTTTTCAAAAATTAGCCAAATTTTCTCAGGCACGTTACTTTTGATAGGTAGGAATAAACTTGATAAAACTTGTATATTTGAAATCAGCAATAAAATCTGATTCTTTTGATGTACCTATTGGTATCAAAATCCCGTTTTCTAGAGTTTCGGTTACCATTGAGCCCGGTCGCTCCTTACTTACAGTTCGTTACCACGATTTGTTTGATAGTGTCCTGAATGCTCAGGCAAAGTGTCTTCTTTCATGCATTCTTGGGAGAATCGATATGTCTCTTATTTTTATGCTGATGATATCTTGAATCTCAGCCGTATGATCCATTACATTGAGTAGAATTTCAAAATCCTCAAAGATGAATATTCAAAAATCGGGTTATCTTTTAATCCTGAGAAATCCGAAGTTATCCTTTTCAATTGGCGAAATCCCTCAACTTCTCTTCTAAATCTGGACGGTTCTCTTGTTAAACCCACAGACCATATTACATACCTGGGCCTTCCAATTGGCACATCTATCGGCCGCACACGTCGTTTGTTGATTTCTCACGTTGAGCGTAAAATTAGCATTTCGTACGCCGGAATCGTAAAAAGCAAACTACATTTCAACCGTCACCTTCCAGCATCCATTTACAACGCCACTGCCCTTCCACATCTGCTTTAAGTTGCTCCTTTCTGAAAATTCTTTACAGTTACAGATAAAAAGCACCTACGATCAATCTTCTTCAGATTTGTTAAATATCTTTTACATTTGCCCCCTTGGACAAGAAACTGTAAAATTATTCATTTGTCTAAGCTAGCTGACCCTAACATTAGTTTATTATAAAATCTCTATCCCGTTAATTAATAAATCGTTATTATATATATATATATATTATATATTATATAATATTATATATATATTATATATATATATAATATTATATATATATAATATATATAATATATATATATATATAATATATATATAATATAATATATATTATATTATATATTATATATATATATATATTATATAATAAATCGTTATTAATAAATAGTTAATTAATAAATCTCTATCCCGTTTTCAAAGTATCCCTGGTCACCAATTTGTTCACAATAGTTTGCTTGTATTAATGTAATGTATGTAATTAATCTTTTTTTTGTGATAAATTTGGATTTTGATGTGTGTTCGTTTTGTTTTTGTTTTTTTATTATTTTGTCTCTATCTTTTTGTTACTTTAGTGATTACTCTGTCTATATACTTTTTTACGAGCAATATACGAATAATAATAATAATAATAATAATAATAGTAATAATAAAATGTTTCATAAGCTTGATTCTTATTTAACCCTGGTGACACCTCCCTTCCAAAAGAAGATAACCTGTCCATCAAGTTCAATACTTAATTTGAAACATTACAAAACTAAGAAATGAAGCCAAATTTTAGGCACCAAGTGATACAATCTTTGTCGAAACTTCCGAAGTTCCTATTGAGAAATCGTTTAAAGAAAAATCTGAAAATGTTTTAAATTTTCTAATATATATATATTTTTTCATAAAATATGATTATTTTTTAAAATACTTTTCCTTATCAAGAATGTGATTATAGAAAGCACAAGGAAATTTTTTCAAAATAGAATGTTATTCGACATTTGTTCATTTCCTTGTAGGAAAAAAGAAATCTTTCTTTATCATATTTATTATTTTCCATAGGTACGTTAATTCAAGTTGTCACGGACAAAGCCAAATCTCAGCGTCGATTAACTAGTTCATCGAAAGAAAAAGAAGAGATTCGACAGTGCTTTCTCTTTTCCAGTCACTTAATCTTGGCAACCAGGTAATCAACAGAAATTTTCTCCTAGCCTGATTCCCTTGCTTCCTGTATCTTTCTAAATTGTAGCCCGGTGGAAAAGGGAACTTTTTGTATTTAAGAAAGATAATTTATTGATCTTTACCTTTTGTATACCTTTTTCTCTATTCTTTTTATCAGAAAGCTTTCTGACTTCCTTTTTTTTAAAGTAAAAGCAATTTCCCGCATTTGATGTTTTACAGATTAGAAATATCAACAAAGTGAGAAAATAATGAAAAGAAGAAGAAAATATAATAAAGCATAATACTTTTATGTAAAAATGCAACGGAGTTTGCATCAATACTATATATATATATATATATATATATATATATATATATATATATATATATATATATATATATATATATTATATATATATATATATATATATATATATATATATAGATATATATATATATATATATATATAAATATATATATATATATATATATATATATATATATATATATATATATATATAAATATATATATATATATATATATATATATATATATATATATATATATATATATATATATATATATATATATATATATAATGTATATATATATATATATATATATATATATATATATATATATATATATATATTATATATATATATATATATATATATATATATATATATATATATATATATATATATATATATATATATATATATATATATATATATATATATATATATATATATATATATATACATTATATATTATATTAGATTTGCTAGCTGAATGTGATAGGAATAATATCCGACTTCCAACTATCGTCATCACTCACCCATCTCAAGTTCCACAGGTCACCGAGACCAACTTCTCTATCCTGCTAGGTGAAATTCGAGATCCGAAGAGCTCAGTGTCCGTGATAAAGTAGTAAACGATGGGTGTTAAATTGGCAACTAGCCCAGGTTCTGAAGCTACAGCCCTAGCGAACAACAAGCCTCCAACTTGTACTGTAATTATAGAAGACGCTCCTTCAATGGATCCCCTGACTAGACTACAAACAATTAGTCAACTTCAGTCCAAAGATGGGATTCAGGAGGTCAGGCAATTAAGAAACAATAAACTACAAGTTAAATTCGGCGATGTTGTAAAAGCTAAAGCTTTTTGTGTTGAAGCTCCTAGTGTCCTTTCGGCATATTTGCCAAGTGGCAGCAGCATCAAATGCAAACTCAGGGAAGAAAAATCATATGGCATAATAAGAGGACTTCCTATAGAAGTGGATGCTAGCGAAGTGGCCAAACATAATCCAGGCCTCGTCGAGGAAGCTTTCCGTTTTGGACAAAGTAAAACAATCAGACTGACTTTCAAAAATAGAAAGACCATGAGCTTTGTAATGTCTAACGGAATCAAGCTTGGATACGACTTTTTCCGGGTAGATAAGTACATGGAGGCCCCTCGAAGGTGTTTCAAATGCCAGAGCTTCGATCATCTTATTGAAAACTGCAAAAACAGTCCAAGATGTGCAAGATGTTCCGGACCACACTCTAGTAACAAAGATACACCCTGTAACGGAGATCTCTAATGCACTTCTTGCAATGGACCTCATGTCTGTTTCAGCCTAAGATGCCCATAATTGAGAGAGATTCTGGGAAACAAAAATAATCAGTGAATAGATCTCTTAAAGTTTTTAGTCTGAATATCAATGGTTGTCGCAACAAAGAAAAAGACATAGATGATCTCCTTAAAATTTATGACGTTCTATTTATCCAGGAGCATATGCTTTCTGGGACGAATATAAACTTCCTGAATAGATCCCGCTCGCACGATGTATTTTTAGAGCCAGCGAGATCTACGCAGGGCGTCCGTCCGGAGGCTTGGCAATATACGCTAGGAAGGAACTTTTGGTTAAGCCATCAATTAGAAGCAGTAGTCTGTTGTGCGTCTCTGTTGAGTGAATTGAGCTCATCAACATATACATGCCTACTAATTACAACAATACTGTCTCTCTGACAAAGTTATCAAAAGCAGCAGATGTCCTAAGACAACATTTGGAGTCTCTTGAGCTTCGTGGGTGTAAGTAGCTAATTGCCGGGGACCTCAATTGTGACCCATACAAGGACCATATTCTTTCCGATATTTTTATATATTTTCTCCCCACCACTTTTAAGATTTGGCCGAAGTCTCTGGATTTTACGTACACCCATACTAGTGGTCATACCTCCAATATTGACCACGTACTTTCATGCACATCCATTTCTAGTCTTCCAGTTACAGTTTGCACTGATAATCCGATTAGTGACCATTCCGGACTTTCGTTTCAGATGCAGCCAACACAGAGCACTATTTACTCTTGTTAAAGAAAGGTCTTCAAGCAAAATGGGAGAAATGCAATATTCCCCTTTACATTGCCACAGTTGCTTCGGTCCTAAGTTGCATCAAAGTTGCTTTTCATCTACTCTGCTCTGGCCCTTCCAAAGTCTCAGCCATGGTTGATTTTAACTCTTATTACCATCAAGTAATCCATGCTCTGAAAGTTGCCTAAGCGAAAGCGGCTCCTACAAGACGAGCCAAAATCGGGACAGAAAAAACTGATGTGGTCCGAATCCACTGAGCTCCAGTCGGCAAAACGACATGCAAAAATTTGGCTAAACATTTTGATTGCTTGTAGGAGACCGCTATGCGGGACTGTATTCGAGCTGAAACGGAGCACAAAACGCAAATATGAAGCTGAAATGAAGAGGTACCGAATTATCGGGCAGCAGTTCACTGGAGATGAAAAATCGTGGCTAAGCCTAATCAGACCAGACAATCGTCCATCCAGTACTTCTCTGACACTACATGATTGGCACTCTTACTATACTTCGATGCATGGAGATGAGAATCTTATTATAACCAATCAATATGGAACGGAAATTTCCAGCTGGCTCGCACGTTTCTCAGGGCAGCAGTGTGTTGTTCCCATTTCCCTTGAGAAGACAAAGTTAGCTGTCAGAAAAGTACTTTCCAAAGCAAAGAATGGGATGGACAGCGATGGTCTTTCTATAAAACACCTCAAGCACTTACCTGAATGCTTCTATTTCCATCTTCAGCTTATCTTCCAGATTTGCATCTCCAGGGGTTTTGTTCCAAACTCTTTCCTGAAAGGGGTCATTTCATTTGTCACCAAAAAAGGAGAAGATCCAAACAAATGCGAATCTTATAGACCCATAACCGTATCGTGCATCTTGAGCAAAGTGTTTGAAAATGTGATCTTCTCTGAGCTTGATACTGGACACTTTGGTAACAATCAGCTTAGATTCCAGAAAGGTCTCGAGTGGCAAGAGGCTCATCGCCTTCTTGCTAACGTACTTATGGACTCGGAAGGAAAAAAGTCGCCTCTGTATATGTGCACTATTGATATATCGAAAGCATTCGATAGCGTCAATCACATGCAAGCAATGAATGCTCTACTGCACAATGGAGTAAGTTCGAGCATAGTGAGTACTCTGAAATTTTGGTATGAAAATTCGACTGTTTTGGCCAAGTGGAAAGGCAAAATTTCAGATCCTGTAAAAATCAGAAGAGGTGTAAGGCAAGGCGCAGTGTTCTAAGTCCTCTTATTTTCAAACATGCCATCTCTAAGATTTTGGGCCGTATCTCGCCCTCTCTCCTATTGCATGGCACTGACCTATCTTACTTGGCATACGCTGATGACGTCCTTCTGCTCAGTAGATCCAAAGCAGACTTAAAGAGAATCTGAATCGACTCTTAAGTGATTTTCAATCTATTGGGCTTTCTATCAATATTGATAAATGCGAATTTTTGTCCTCTAATGCACCGCAAAGTGATTTTGTCACTCTCGGAAATCATGTTGTCCCTACAGTATCGGAGCTGAGATATCTTCGTATAACGATTGCGGAAACAATTATTAAAACTAGACAAGCAATTGTTAAGCAAACAACTAAAGCAATTTGCCTTTTGTAATCTGATTTTTAATGGGAGCAGTGCTGTAACAAGTACTCCAAATTTTTACTTAAGTAACAAGTACCAAGTACTATCAATTTTTTTACTTAAGTATCAAGTATCAAGTAATCCACCAAAATTGTACTTAAGTAGTTCAAGTAATAAGTAGTCTGAAATAGTACTTAAGTAGTACTTCAAGTACTACTTCAAGTAATCAAATTATATGATGTTAAAATTACTATTGAGCTAAAAAAAAAAGGGAATTCTTCCATGGGAGGCTCTTTCCAGCACAACAATCACACACTTACGCCACTGACACTCAGGTTAACTTAATGGTTTCATTTCTTATATTAAAGAACGAGTACAAAAACAGAATCAAATTGAAAAGGTGTGTTTTTTCCAACTCTACTTTTCCAGCATTATCAACATCATTAAGGTAAAAAAAAAAAAGCTGGAAAGAAACGGAAATAAATATCCCGTTCTCAACGGATCTTCCAGCGATTCACTCAGTCAGAAAATCGTCTTACCACATACGGTATATATAGTCAGTCGCTCAGTGCCATTCTTCAAAGACAGTTTCGCAAAAGGAGCTGATTCTGACATCTGCTTTTCAAAAGGTGACATTAAAATAGGTTGAAAAGGAAACCATCAAAACAGTAAAACGAACTCTCAAACTACGTCCATATTTTGCTGAAAAACCTTGAATTTCTCATTGGCTTTCAACAAAACGAGGCTCTCAAACCTTCCGTCCGCCAAGGAATTACGCCTTGGACTCATTATAATGCCACCTTTCGAAAAGAGACGCTCAACTGGGGCCGATGTAGGAAGCATACAATTATACTTCCGAAACACTGAATTCACTGCCGGGTACTCTTGTAAGATCGAGAGAGTCTTTCGGGAATCACTGAGATATCTCAGAATCTCGATCTTGACCGTATTTGCCACAGTTGGTTGCTGAGTGCTTGTTCCTGATTCGTCGTCCGAAAAGTCAAAAAAAGCCTCAGGAGATCTCTCAAGAACTATGCCACTGCTTTTTTCACTAGTGGCACCCATTTTCTGCTTCATTGTTATGGCCTCCTCTGTCATCAAACCCAGCACCAGTTCCTTGTGTTCTTCTTTCCCAAACTTGTCCTTGAAAAACGGCAATGACCACGTAGCAAGATGGTAGTCCGAATGAACCGCTGGAGATCCACTGAGAAACGGAAATCTTTTTCCAAGTCCTTCGAGCAGCGTCTGGGTTAAGACCCTTGTGAGTTTGACACTTTGGTGCAACTTCACCAACTTCCTTTCCAAGCACTTGATAGTTGGGAGAACAGTCCCGAAATAGGCTTTCTCCTCACCCTGAAGCATATCTAGGGCGATTGCTATGGGCTCAAGGACTGAGACGTACTCAGCAAGAAATTCAAGCTCACTTGTTTTGAATCTTGGTTTTTTCAAGACATCACACACTGCTGAGAGCTTTCCAGCCATGTGACACTCAAGAATTCTTTTCAGTGCATCGTATTCAGAATTCCATCTTGTTGCGTTGGGTCTTATCAGCTTTTTTTCGAAGACCTCTTTCAATAGGTCATTGTTTTTTGAGCTGTGGCTTAGGGAATTCCATAAGCCCTGACACTTGCTCTTGACACTCTGCAGATTTCTTTTGTAACTCACGTCCGTATTTGAAGCATACTTGGCATCTGTGGTGGCCAAAAGGTTCAGGGTATGACTAGAGCAGCGAAAGTGTGGAGGTAAGTACATACCTATATTACCTAATGAGTCCGATCTGCCATCATTCCCTTCGGGCTCAGAAATATCGCTATCGTCATCATTTGTGTTAACAATACGGTCGGGAAGATCAGAATAACTATCAGAGGTCCCTCTAACCCCTGCTTCTAGTTCATCTTGGTCTTGTGCACCACTTCTGGGATTGACACTAGAACCCAATTCTGGTTCCCCGACATCAGTCACATTCACCCTGTCAAAGATCTTACCAACGTCAACAACATCTAATTCTTCGGATTCGGAATCCATGCTTTCTTCATCAGGTGTGTCACTCTCACTGGTTGCAAACTCAGAGCTGGATTCTTGCTCCTTTGATTTTCCTAACTCCTTAAAAGCTTTGACGAAGTTTGAAGCATTGTCTGTTACAATTGCCCGAATTTTGCTCAGATTCTTGTCAAGACCATATTCACGAAATATTGCAAACAGCAAGTCTGAAATTCTGTCGAAGGTATGCGCTCCAGCAAACCTTCTAACTGCAAGCACCATAGGCACAAATTTGTTTTGACTATCTAACACATGAGCTGTTACTCCCATAAAGCTCTTATTATTAGAAGACCAGATATCACACGTCATAGTGACATAGTCTACTTTTTCAAAGAGCTGAATCATTTCTTTCTTTACAACTAACAGAGACTCATCAATTTTACCGGCCAGAGTTTTCCTTGACATTATTGGTCCGATACTTGGGTTTATCCCCAGAATCATTTGCTTAAATGCATGACTTTCCACTGTAGAGAGTGGGCGCATGTCAGACACTATGTAATTCATAATCAACTCATCAGCCCTTTTTTTCGTACATTTCTTTTTTTCAAAGAAAGAAAAAGGTGTATCCTCTTGCTTAGGCTCGGGGATGCTTTCATCGGTTGCGTCATCAGCAGAATCAATGGTCTGCTCATCTCCATCTCGCCTCCTTTTTTTCCTAGTGTTCACTTTGGAGAATTCAACATAGGTTGAAGGATGAGCCGTCTGAAAGCAGACATAATGTTTAGTTTTGCTATATGAATCAAATCCAAAGGCTCATTGCTTTTCCACAGGATCCACTGAACATTGAAACTGCAGTATAACAAGTATAACAAATATGAATGAACCATCACTTTCTGAAGGTTTGATGGTTTGGTTTTGTCAGTCAGGAACTCAACTACTTTGAGACCATCACCTGATAGAGGGAAGTTCACCTAATGTGAGGATATGTCCCTTGTCACCTGCTTGTCAGTGAATGCCCAAAATGAAATGATTCCCAGGTCCCAGGTACAGCCATATACCTCTCAGGAGGAGATCTTCACATTCTCCTCCTGAGTGGAAGGTTCCTTTACTTGGGAATAATCTCATTTCAGACATTTACTAACTAGAGACATATCCTCTCATTAGGTGAACTTGCTTGTATCCGGCAATAGTCTCAAAATACGAGTTCCTGACTGGGTTTGGTGGATCCTTCACAATAACAACAAACCTTCACATTACTGCAGATTCAACGATTACAATGATCACCATAGAAAACCTTTTTGCAGCTTAAACTTGGACCATCCTCTGCAAAAAAGCAATGAACCCTCATGTTTCTGCAGCATCGTTGAAACATCAACATCAACCGAAAATTTGTCCAGAAATAAACTGAGTTGTTAGCAATATAGAAACATAGTAATATAACAACTAGCCTATCATCAAACTTGTAAATAGCTTATGGACATATCCAGGCATTAGTTGAGCTGCAGTTAAACTGGAAGCAGGTTAACTGAAAATACAATAAGGTATGTAGCCTGGGATATCTGGCCTATGTAACAAATAGCCTAGGTCTAAGGATTTCCCTATTAATACATTAAATTTAATGGGAAAAATTAACATTCCTGCTATACTAGCTTCTCAATCTCAACAAAATGCCTAGAACCCAGAAAATAAAGGTTAGACTATACAACAATATGTAATTGTGATAAAAAAAAAATATAGTTGTTGGTTTAGTATATAAATCACCTAAAAATCACCATTGGTTTAGTATATAAAATATCATAAAATGAAATTTTTATTAGGGAGATGGAGAATTTAATGGAAAATTTGAATAGTGAACCTAAATATAAAGTGCAAATGGGAGATTTCAATACTGACTTCCTTAAAAGTTCAGATTGTCCAGATTTTCTCAATTTAGTAATTTCTTCTTTTCTATATCCACTGATAACTATCCTTACATGAGTTACTGGGAAATCTGCAACACTAATTGACAATATATTTGTGGATGAAAATCTAATTGAATGTTTGAATGCTGGTGTATTAATTATGGATGGATCAGTAGATCACAAGCAGGCAAGCCTATTAAGCTTAGGCTATACAAGCCCAATGGACATTGTGGCTTGATGCAATGCTTCCAATTACTTGATTTTACTTCAAGTCAGGAAATGGAAAATGGGGCTAGGTCAGGAAAATGAAATTTTCAGTAGACTAAAGATAGGCTTTGTAAGGATAGACTAGTCTAGGCCTAGTAATAGCAAAACATATTTTTAGCTCTAATATTTATTAAAGGGGAGAAATCAGATAAAGAAAAAAAGGAAATATACCATTAGATTTTCTATTTCCTTGTCTATTCCCCCACAAAGCCAGATACACCTTTAGGCTTAACAAAACAAAACAGTTTGATTTTTCTTTAAACTAGCTTTATTTGGTAATACACATCAGCTGCTGATGAAGAACTGGGTATATTATCCAAGCACCCCTGGTGTTTGGATAATCACTAACTTTGGACAAGCAACCGAGCATAATTTGATTCAAATAGAGCCTATATTTCCAAGCAAGCTCTTAGTCTTGCATATGTATAGATTTAGATTACCTTGTTGGGATTAGCTCAATTTGATCTCAGAAACTTTTTTATACTGAAAATTAAGCTTAAAGAAAAGTTAGCAAACCCTAGTAGCCTATTTTTTCTTTACAGCACATGTCTGGGATTGAATCTATTTATGTTTGAGTGGTTTTGTATCCTACAAGGCCTATAGGATCATGTGTTTAAGATTGGGCAGTATTTTCTAGAATTAGCCTAGGCTATGCTTAAACTAAATTGTGTATTTGTCATTAGACTCTACTATTAACTATCAATGCATTCAAAACATTCAGCAATCCATATGGCTAAAATATTCAGCCTAATCAAATAGCCTAGGCTAGCCTACTTGTTCAAGAAAATTTGATACTTCCTTTGAGTTCTGCAAATTAGCAAGTTCTGCAAGTTCTGCAAGTTCTGCAGTTCTGCAAATGGAAAACACACACAAAAACAAAAATTATATATGCATTCTACATTCTATAACCATTATTCCAATCCCAATCAGCCTCATACACAACAATCTCAATACACAACTTAGCCTCAAGATTAACACAGAGAAGCCAAGGCTCATAGCAATCCATTAGTTTTCGTAAATGTAAAGCTGCTGGTTGCTGGTTCCGAGACCCTTTTGAATGACACCTAGCCTACCACAACTAATTTCGGCCCATTCTGGTTTGTTGAACATTCTTCTCCTGAGGTGAAGTTAATCAAGCTAGGTG
>CM051272.1:52090591-52093091 GCA_027921565.1 Artemia sinica
GGCAATCTTTGACAATCTGTCATCCTTCATCCGCAAAACGTGTCCTAGCCATCACATCTTTCTTTCATTATAGCCCTAGAATTCTGGATGGAACCACATTTTTCGTTACAGTCAGATACAGTCAGTCAGATACAGTCAGATACAGATACAGTCAGTCCGGTACCTAAAGAATTATGTAGGTAATTTCTTTGGAAAACCTCTAGCAAATCCTCCATCACTGTACCTTTCAATATTCCAGACTTGGTTCGCGGACTTGATTTCCTATTCTTCCCAATTTTTTTCACTGTGAAAACACACCCTGGGTCTTTGCTATTCTGCTTTTAACATCTTCAATGCACCCCATTGTCTTTGCTAATAATACTACCATGGTAAGTGAAGCTGTCTACTTGATCGATCTTCTCGTTACCAAACATCACCTATTCGCGTCCTCTGATTCCTAGTCTTAGCGAATTAGTCTTCTCGAAATTAATTTTCAAACTTATTTTTGCACCCTGCACTCGCAAACGTCTAAAACTTCATTTGATTTACTTGCACTTTCATTTAGGATGCCTAAATCATCAGCATAATCTAAGTTATGGGGAGTTCTACTTCCCCATTTGGTTATGTGTTCTCCCATTGCCTTTGCTTTACTCCTCAAGACAACGTTGACTAAAATGATCCATATAATGGGAATAGAACGCAACCCTGCTTAACTCCTGATTTAATACGAAACCAGCTTCAAACCTTATTTCCTACCTTAACCGCAGCAATGTTATTCTCATACATAGCACTAATTAGTTTAATGTATTTATCTGGCATATCATACAAGGATAGGACCTTCACTAAAACTGTTCAATCAGCAGAATCAAACAGTTGTTCATAATCTATAAAACTGAGGACGAAAGGCGTTTGATGAATCAGGCACTTCTCAACTACTAATCTAAGGGCGACAATTTGGTTGACGCATCCTTTACCCTTCCTAAAACCACACTTTTTTTCCCCCTTAAAACTTTTTCTACAGCGTCTTAAGTCTAGAAAGTATCATCATACTAAGTAATTTTCTTCCTACCGAAACAAGGCTATTACCTCTATAATTACCACACTCACTTTTATGATCTTTCTCATGGAGGTGTTTAATGAGAGTTTTCCTAAAGTTGCTAGGTAATTCCCCTTTTTCAGAATCATATTCATAATCTTCAGTAAGTTATTTCTAACCTCACATTTATCAGGTTTAAAATATTCATTTACCACACTATCAGCACCCGGGGTCTTATTATTTTGTATCCTTTTAGTACTGTCACTAATTTTTCCTCGCAAAATTAATCTTCCCTCCCATCCACAGTGTCATAAACGTTTTCACTCTTTTCTATATGTTTACTCTATCACGCTATAACACATTTTAAAAATGTTATCTTTAACTGGGACAAGTCCATATTTACTATTCCGTCTGCAGTTATTAATATGCCAGTACAATATTTTGCTATTGTGCCGTCTGGGTATATCTTCGAGATCTTCGGCAATTCTATTCACGGCTTCCACTCCACACCTTCTTAATTCATATTTTAATGCTTTCTTAACTTTCTTTATTTTCTTCTTATTTTCATATGATCTATTGCTCAAGTAATTCTTGTACAGGCCTCTCGTTCTCTTTATTACACATAAGCATTTTTCACTAATATTCCTAGTTGCGTTTCTAACCTTTTTCCTAAGATACTATCAGCGTCTTCACAAACTATTTTCCCAAGATTATTCTATCAATCTTCTACGTCGTCTAAATTTAAACTCTCCAGATTAGTATTCAACTGTTCCTGGAGAGCTTTTCTTAAATTCTCATCCTGGAGTCTATCGACGTCATAATTTATCGGAAGGTAGTTACCCTTCCTAAATTTTGCTTTAAATTAATCCTAGAAATTTCTAGATGGTGATCTTACTTTTAACTTCAATACCAGCACTCCTATTTACCATAGTATCCTGTATCAACCCTGTCAGTCTTCTGTTTGCAATAACATAATCAATAAGGTTGGCAGTCTTATATAAATACCATGTATACTTTTGGGCCATTTTATGACCAAATATTGGCTATAACTAGATTGTTATGTCTACAAAAGTCTGTATCCATTACTGTTTTCTTTTTCGAAGACTTTTTACTGTTTTCTTTTACTGTTTTCTTTTTACTGTTTTCTTTTACAGCTGTTCCTGCAGCTGTAAGTAAAATTTATCCGAGTCACTACTATCCCCATAATTCCAGAGCCGGAAAAAGGGCGATTGGAACGATTGGGCCCAATTGGGCCCCGCGTTTGAAAGGGCCCCACGCCGCCATAAGAACGAACAATTGATTTTCGAAATTGTGAAGTGTTCTTAACAAATCCAGAAAGCGTTGCCTCTGGAGAGAGATCATTTTACAGGCTAAAACCAAGAAAAAAAAACTATGTGATATGAACAATAAATCTGAATAGACTAAATAGCTTAGGAATCATGTTGACTGAAAGTGAAGACACAAGAAAAATAGGTTTTAAAACCG
>CM051272.1:52098091-52198091 GCA_027921565.1 Artemia sinica
ATAATAACCAAACTCTAAGAAACAGAATCTTGATATTAATAGATACATCAGAAGATTGCATTTTAATAATTGCTCAAAATAGATAAAATTCAACAAGTATAATGTTACCCATCAAAAGTTATGAGTCTGAGAAAATCTGCCCAATTTTTTAAAAAGGGAAAAAAACACTCCCAGAAGATCAAGTGATCTTAATGAAAATCAAACCTTCAGATTCAGCATATCAGAGAACCCTAATGTAGAGGTTTCAAGCTCCTATATACCAAAATGTGGAATTACGATTTTTTTTTTTTTTCAGAAGAAACACCACGATGCGCCTTTATTTGTTGTTGTTTTTTTTAGCTTGTTTTTTCCCAAGGGTGATCGCATCGAACCAGTGATCCTAGAAGTTCGGGAGAGGGCTCATTTAATCGGAAATCAAAATCGTCAGATTTTTTTTTTGGGGGGGGGGTATTTCTGTCGGAGGTGGTTGGTACATGGGAGCATTTGTCCATGGAGGAATTTTGTGGGGGAAGGAAATTTTCCATTGAGGGGAAGCCAGATTTCCTGACATTATTTAAAAAACGATCTAAATTTAAAAAAAGTTTTTGAACTGAAAGTAAGGAGCAACATTAAAACTTAAATCGAATATAAATTATTACGTATATGAGGAGGATTTTCTCCTCCTCAAAACCTTGCTCTTTACGCTAAAGTGTTTTTTAGAATTTTTAAGAAACGCTTATGACTCCTTGTGTTTCAGGAGTCATTCTTAAATAATTTAAACAAAAAGTCAAACTTAAGCGAAAAAGAGTGAGATCGCCTATTGAGAGAAGGAAAAACGAAGAGAAATTATCCACTATCTGAGGCAACTGAACCTTCCCCTACACCCTCCATATAATATGAGAATTCATAACTGACATAGGGACAAGGTAAACACACTACTCGACACGCACACGACTTTTTATGATTTTTCCAAACATAATAATAAGTTCACTCGTAAATGCCCCACCCCTAGTGGCTCCGTATATACCCCAAGAAATAATTAGATACTAAAAAGAAGCACTAAAACTATGAAATTATTACTTAATATTACGAAAGATATTTTTATCAATCAAACTATCATGCTTCCTCACGTTATTACAATCTTTTTGAATGAAAAAAAGAGAGATAAATTACAAACTGAGAATATAGTCGGCCTAATGCCCCCCCCCCTCCTGATCGTCCCATATAGCTACAACGTATGACTAGATTTATATAACGGTGAAATTCATTATTTGAGCTATATATGGGACCATCTGGAGGGGGGATACATTTTTGAGTGAATAGATTAGTATATCAGGAAAGAGCATAAAAAAGAAATCAAGTAGTATGTTCACCTTGTCCTTATGTCAGTTATGAAATCTCGTATAGATTTACAATAAACCTTTACTGAAAGCATTTTTGAGGGAAACAGGTAGACTATAGTCAGTAGGTAATAGCAAATATTTTACTTTCCTATTGGCTTTCAAGCCAAGGAGTGCGGGAAGACTACTAGAGCGGAATGTTGCACCAGCATCAAAAATGAAAACCATCAACGCCGTCTAGTTTTGAAAAATTCAATTGAAGTTAAATAGTTGTGACGTTAAACTTGTTCTGTCAGATATTTTAAACCGTAGGGGATGGTAAGCTTATTATGCTGATTTCAGATATATAATTTTCATTAGGTTTGGTCTTACCCATTAAAGACTACAAGCCTGAGAAAATTTGCCTGATTTCTGAAAAAAGGAGGAAAACCCCCCCTAAAAATCATACAATCTTAATGAAAATCACTGTTGGGGTTCCAACCCTGTTTCTTTTCTTTTCAGATAAATGACCCATTTTCTTTTCTGTAATTATATTTGCCTATAAGATAATTTTTAATCCTAAGTTGAATTCTGGTTGTTAAGTTAGATTTTTTCACAATAAGTAAGCTTTGAACTAAATTCTATTTTTTACTTCCTGGTCTGAGTCATTGAAAGGTAAAGTTAAGAAAAATTAGAATGGATTTTGCATGGGGATTTAGAGGATTGGCCAGGGCCAAGCGACAGTCCAACCCTATGCAAAGTTTGTGTACAGAATGAATGTTATTTTGGAGTTAGTCTTCTTTGAGACCCCGTATAGGGAGTCTGTAACGAGAGTTTATAGATGTGTTTGTTTTGACCGTTTGGAAGAATACAAGTAAGATATTTTCTACAAACTGTGTACTAATTTTTCCGGAACCCAGACAGGGTAGGAACAGAGTTACGAGATACCGTCATTATTAGATTGACAGGGGGGTTCGTTACCTCCAAGGACAGAGTTAGAGATTTTTAGTGGTGACCCGCGTTGGGTACACACTGGGCCATAGAAAGTGGCCTTTTTACCGCTCGATCACGTTATCATACCCTGGGACAGGGTATACTGTAAATTGGGTATTACCAAACTCGATATTTACAAAGCCGGTGTGGTAGACGCGGGCATCCTATTATATCGGGCGCCGCCAAAGGCTTTTCCCTCCAGTAAGTGGTATAGCACCATTTTTGCACCAATAAGTGGTGACACCCGTACCTTACCACACTAATACTAGTGGCATTGTGGCCTACCGGTATAACAATCACCATCATATTCAGCGTATCAGAAAACTCCAATGTAGAGGTTTCAAGCTTCTATCTGCAAAAATGTGGAATTTGTATTTTTTGCCGTAATAAAGATCACGGATGCGTGTTTATTTTTATTTTATTTTTTTATTTTTTTTCCAGGGCTGAACGTATCGACCCAGTGGTCCTAGAATTTCTTGAGCGGGCTCTTTCGAACGGAAATTAAAAGTTCTGGTGCCCTTTAAGTGACCAAAAGATTGAAGGGCAACTAGGCCCCCTCCCTCGCCCCTTTTTTCCCAAAATCGTCCGATCAAATTTTTGAGAAATCTATTTTGTTCATTATAATTGAAAGGCCCAATAACTATGCTTTTGGACATAATATACCCCCCCCCCCCTCCACAGCCCCAGGAGAAAGGTACCTAAGTTATAAAATTTCCCCATTGTTACGCATAGTATTTGTTACTGGGAAGTATGTATACATTTTCCTATGGGGGCTTCTTTTCTGCTGGGGATTTTCCAGGGGGAATTTTCCATGGAGAGGAAAGTTTCCAGGGTGTGAACTTCTCAGGGAAAATTATACACTGGGAGATTTCGCCAGAACTCTTAAACAAAATTCTTTTTGTATGTCTTGCTTTCTCTTTTCCGTCTCAATTTTACGCCTGGAGTTGTGAAGGGTAATTTTCAGGGGTAAATTTTCACCGGGATTGAACTATTTAAAGGATATTTCCGTGGGGAGGGGGGATTTCTCTGTTGCGGTGGGGCCACATATCCTGGCATTATTTAAAAAACGATCAGAAATTGAATAAGAAAAAATAAGTTTTTCTACTGAAAATAAGGGGCCACATTAAAGCCTAAAACAGACAAAAATTATTACGTATATGAAGGGGATTGCCCCCTCCTCAGCTTCTCACTCTTTGCACTTAAGTTTGAGTTCTGTCCCGATTCTTTATGTTTTATCAATTCCTGAAACACAAGGGTCGTTTAATTAGAACAATAAGAAGTTCTAATTAAAAGACCATTACTACTAAACTAACAACTCATCGCAGCACCAAGCCGCCTGAGGCCAACACAGCTACGCACGCTCCTCCTCCACCCCAATCTATTCAAAGCCTCCCTTTTTACACCCGCCCACGAAGTTCCCATTTCCTTTAAATCTTTCTTTATGACGTCCTCCCAACCCAGACGGGGACGACCTGCTTTCCGTTTAGCCCTAGATGGTTGGCCGAAAAGAACAATCTTCGGCAATCTGTCATCCTTCATCCGAACAACATGCCCTAACCACCTCAACCTTTCTTTCATTATAGACCTAGAAAGTGGTATTGAACCACATTTTTCGTATAGCCTATTGTTTGAAATACGGTCAGTCAGCCGGGTACCCAGAACAATCCTTAAGCAATTTCTCTGGAAAACATCTAGCAAATCTTCATCCGCTTTCCGGAGCGTCCATGCTTCAGAGCCATATTTGACCACTGTCATCACTGTAGCTTCTAAGATTCTAATCTTGGTTTGCAGACTTATCTTCCTATTCTTCCAGACTTTTTTTAACTGTGAAAAAACACCCTGAGCCTTGGCTATTCTATTTTTAACATCTTCACTGCTCCCACCATCTTTACTAATAATACTACCAAGGTAAGTGAAACTGCCCACCTGATCAATCTTTTCATTACCCAACGTCACCTTTTCATCTTCACTTATTCCTAGCCTTAGTGACTTGGTCTTCCTAACATTAATTTTCAAACCAATACTAGCACCCTGAACTCGCAAAACCTCTAAAACTTCATTCATTTTGCTCACACTTTCATCTAGGATGCTTAAATCATCAGCATAATCCAAGTCCAGGAGACTTTTTCCTCCCCATTTGATTCCGTGGTCTCCCATTGCCTTTCCTGTGCTCCTTAAAACAAAGTCCATCAAAATAATCCATATAAAGGGGGATAGAACACAACCCTGCTTAACTCCTGATTTAATACAAAACCAGCTGCTAACCTCATTTCCTACCTTAACCGCAGCAGTGTTATTCTCGTACATAGCACTAATCACTTTAATGTATTTGTCTGGTATACCATACAAGGATAAAACCTTTACTAAAGCTCCTCTATCAACAGAATCGAACGCTTGCTCATAATCTATAAAACTAAGGACCAAAGGTGTTTGAAAACTTAGGCACTTCTCAATTATTAACCTAAGAGTGAAAATTTGGTCAACACATCCTCTACCTTTTCTAAAACCGCACTGCTCTTCTCTTAAAACTTTGTCTACGGCATCTCTCAGTCTAAAAAGTATCATATTACTAAGCAATTTGCTACCTACAGAGACCAGACTAATGCCTCGATAATTACCACACTCACTTTTATCACCTTTCTTATAAAGTGGCTTAATTAAGGTTTTCCTAAAATCATTAGGTACTTCCCCTTTTTCAAAAATCATATTCATAATCTCCAATAACTTATTTCTAACCTCAGAGCCACCATATTTAAGAAACTCATTTACTACCCTATCAGCACCTGGAGCCTTATTATTCTTTAATCCTTTTAGTACTGTTTCTAATTCCTCCTCACAAAACAAATCTTCCTTCACATCCAGGGTATCACAAACTTTTTCATTTTCCTCTATATTTTTTCCTGCAACTCTATCTCGGTTAAGCAAATTCTCAAAATGTTCGGCCCATCTCGCTTTAGCTTTTGTCTTATCGCTAATTGCCACCCCATTCCTATCTTTAACTGGGACAAGTCCGGATTGACTACTACCTCTCAATTTGTTAACGTGCCAGTACAATATTTTACTATTATGCCGTCTAGCTGCATCTTCTAAATCCTCGGCAATTTTATCCATGGCCTCCACTTCACACCTCCTTAGTTCATATTTCAATGCTTTCTCCACTTTCTTTACATTTCTTTTGTTTTCATGTGATCTATCACTCAGATAATTCTTGTACAAGTCCTTTCTCCTTTCTATTAAACTTAAAGCTTTTTCACTAATATTCTTAGCTGCAGTTCTAGCTTTCTTCCCTAATACACCTTCAGCAACTTCACAAATTATTTTTCTAAAATTATTCCAACCATCTTCCACATTATCAAATTTTAAGCTCTCAAGTTTAGTATTCAACTGTTCCTGGAAAGTTTCTCTCAAATTCTCATCCTGGAGTCTACTAACATCATAACTTCCCGGGAGGTAATTACCCTTCCGATATTTCAGCTTTAAATTAACCCTTGACACTACTAGATGGTGATCTTTACTTTTAACATCAATAACAGCACTCCTATATACCCTAGTATCTTGTATTGATCCTGCCAGTCTTCGATTTACTATAACATAATCAATAAGGTTTGCTGTCTTACCATCACGTGAATACCATGTTAGCTTATGAGCCATTTTATGACCAAACACCGTATTGGTTATAACTAGATTGTTATACCTACAAAATTGCAAAAGTCTGTATCCATTACTGTTTTCTTTTCCTACACCAAATTTACCTAAGCTGGGATACCATCTATCCATATTTCTACCAACCTGGGCGTTAAAATCTCCCAGCAATAACATCATATTTCTACCTGGGACCTTGTCTATTTGCTCCTGTAACTGTAAGTAAAATTCATCTGAGTCACTAGTATCTCCATCAGTCGGTTCTACAGGGGCGTATACTACTATAACTGATACCTTGAACTTTCTAGTCATAAAATGAGCAATTAGTATTCTATTATTAATACCTTCCCAGCCTAAACAAGACTTAGCAGTTTCCTTATTCATCATGAGCCCTACTCCCTGTCTATGTAACCCATCCTTCCTGCCTGAGTAAACAAATTCTATATCACCTAATTTCATGCTTCCTACCCCTGGGATATGAGTTTCTGAAACTCCTAATAGATCCAGTTCGAATCGTCTGAATTCGTCAGTCAAAATGTCGATACGATAGTCATTTTTTAATGTCGTAACATTCCAAGTTCCAATTTTCATGTTCTTTAAATCATTGAAATTTTTTTCGCCTCAGGAAAAGCAATGATCCCGGATACCAGTGCAGGACGGGGATCACATATCTTCTCAAGTCTACACCGAAGTGCTTAAGCCGGCTTAGAACCGGACAGCAAGAAGTCCCTGGGACCTCCATGAATGGAGGCTTTGTGCAATCCTGGGCCCATCTTGGTCACAACATGGTTTTCAGCGCTTGGCGATGCTCTTCTATCAACAAGAGTCGAAATCCTGCACAGACAATCTCAAGCCTATTACCTCCGACTCATTATATATTCATGCCTACAAATATTATGCTACTACGGGGAGGCAACCCGTAATAGATAAATTAGCTAGGAAGAGGTTTTTCAGCCCAAAGACGCCCATCAAAACATACCAATCCCAGAAGAATTGTCCATTAGTCAGAATCCCGTGCGAATGCTGTGTCGTTTACTAGGCTATAATTTCCTCGAGGGGCGCCACTCCTCAAGTGGGAATAGAGTTGACCGCAAGGTCCCCAGTCTTGCAGGTACCCCGAAAAGGTCGAGGCAGCCCTTTGCAGAGGCCGTTGTCCAAATTAAACTAAAAAACTTCTTCAAAGCTAACCTACTTTGTGCAATCTGGATTTGGCTTAGAATAATTCTTTAAAATTCAATATGACTTCAAAAAAAGTCAGCTGCGGTCCTATAATATCGGAGATTAATTATATCAATTATCCTACTTTCTTTGAAATTTTCTAATTTGTTATGAAGTCGCAAACCTCCATACTCTTAGTGGCCATCTTTTGGCCACTAAGAGTGGCCATCGTCTTAGTGGACAAACATCCGACTCTTAGATGTTTCTCAGTTTTTTTTTTTTTTTTTTAAACCATTTGAGGTGAAAACTATCGCTTAAGGCAAATAAGCTGTTAAGGCATTCTGAATGATTAAGGCAGTCTGAGTTAAGGCAGTCTGTTAATGTTAAGGTATTATGAATGACACTTCATACCCCAACCCATTGCCCTTGCGCTAGAGTATTTGTTCTTGAAGTCCCGGGAAAACCAAAATATAGTGTACATGATTGTGAAATTAAGTGATAGGGGCTTATAATGTCGCTCTTTACTTTCATTCAAAACCCGGGTAGTTAATTTTGCTTCGTTACTCTAAATATGAGGAGCTACCGCCTCCCCTCTTAGCCATCACTCTTTACAATAAAATTTTACTTTTGCATAACGGTGCTTTAAAAAAAAAAAACAATGCTAATTCAGTTTATTTGCTTTTCAAAATAAAATAGAATTTTCCTAAATAGAGCATCCTACCATTTCCTCAAAAGACAAGAGCATTCGCCCACTCAAA
This sequence comes from Artemia sinica, assembly GCA_027921565.1. Taxonomy (NCBI): domain Eukaryota; kingdom Metazoa; phylum Arthropoda; class Branchiopoda; order Anostraca; family Artemiidae; genus Artemia; species Artemia sinica. Next base: position 52,105,941 of record CM051272.1, read on the forward strand.
AACATACTGCACGCTCTATCCTATGTCCATCCTCACATAGATTCTTCCAAACAATAAAATAAAAAATAAGTTATTTCAGCTGAAAGTAAGGAGTAACATTATAACTTAAAACGAACAGAAATTATTACGTATATGAGGGGCGTTTCCCCCTCCTCAACACCTCGCTCTTCACGCTAAAGTTTTTCGGCGCTTTTAAAAAAAGTTACTTATTGTTCTAATCAAACGACCTTTGTATTTCAGGAGTCGTTTTTAAAGAATTGGGACAAAACTTAAACTTAAAACTAGAGTAAAGAGTAAGGTATTGAGGAGGAAACGCCCCTCGTATACAGAATAATTTTTGTTTGTTTTTAGTTTTACTGTTGCTCCTTACTTTGAGCAGGAAAAAACTTCTGATCGTTTTTTAAATAATGCCAAGAAATCTGGCGGAAAAATCCCCCTCCCTATGGAAATATCCTCTGGACAATTCAGTCCTGGTGAAAATGTACCCTCGGACAATTGCCCTTGACATGTCCACACGTAAAGAGAAAGCAAGGCATATAAAGAAACTTCGTATAAGAATTCTGGCGAATTCCCCCAGTATAAAATTTCCCTCGAAAAGTTCACCCCCTGGAAACTTCTATCTCCTTGGTAAATTCTCCACGTGTGAAATCCCCCCCAGCAGAAAATTTGTCCTCTCCTCCCCACTTGGAAAATGCGGGAATACTTCCCAATAACAAATACTATGCCTAAACAATAGGCAAATTTTATAACTTAAAGACATTTCCCCATTGGCTGTGGGGGGTCATGTTATCTCCTAAGACATAGTTATTGTGCCTTTCAACTATGCTGAACAAAATAGTTGTCTCAAAATTTTGATTGGATGATTTTGGGGAACAGTGGCGTGGGAGGGGGCCTTGTTGCCCTGCAGTTGTTTTAGTCACTTAAAAAGGGTATTAGAAATTTTAATTTCCGTTAGAATGAGCCCTCTCCCGATCTTGTAGGTCCACTGGGTCGATATGATCACCCCTGGGGAAAAAGCAACAAATAAAACAGTTCGTGGTAACAAACTGTAAGTAAGGAGCGACCCGGCTCAATAGTACAAGGCTCGTTGAAAGGCTTGGGAGCGACCCGGAACTTTAAAAAACAGAATTTTGTAATCAATAGATGCATCAAAAGAATCAGATTTTTATGCTGATTTCAAATATATAAGTTTTATCAAGTTTAGTCCTACCCATCAAACGTTACACGCCTGAGAAAATTTGTCTTGTTTTCGAAAAAAGGAAAAACACCCCCTAGAAGTCGTATATCTTTAATGAAAATCACACCATCAGATTCAGCGTTTCAGAGAACCCTGCTATGGAAGTTTCAAGCTCCTATCTGCAAAAATGTGGAATTTTGTATTTTTTGCCAGGAGAAAGATCATGGATGCGTGTTTTTTCCAGGGGTGATCGTACCGACCCAGTGGTCCTAGAAAATCACGGAAGGGCTCATTCGAACGGAAATCAAAAGTTCCAGTTCCCTTTTTAAGTGACCAAAAAATGGAGGGCAACTAGGTCCCCTCCCACTGTCTTTTTTTCCAAAGTCACCCGATCAAAATTTTGAGACAGTCATTTTGATCAGCATGGTCAAAAATACAATAACTATTATGTCTTTGAGGAAGAATTAATCTCCCACAGTCCCCGGGAGAATGCCTGCAGGTTATGAACTTTGCCCAATGTTTATGTATAGTATTGGTTATTGGGAAGTATACAGAAGTTTTTAGGGGGGATTTCGTCTGGTAGTTGGAGGGATAGGTCACGGGTTACTTCGAAAAATCTTTCCATGGAGGAAGTTTTCATGGGGGAAGGGACATTGCTATGAAGGGGGCGCCAGATTTCCCAGCATTATGTAAAAACCGATCAGAAATTAAATTTAAAAACAAATAATTTTTTCAACTGAGAGTAAGGAGCAACATTAAAACATAAAACCAACAGAAATTATTACGTGTATGATTGGGTTCACCCCCTAGTCATGATCTCGCTCTTTACGCTAAAAATTTTTTGGACTTTCATCAGAGCTATTTATTCTAATTAACGGCCTTAGTGATTAAAGGTTCATTCTTAAAGAATTGGAACAAAATTTGAACTTTAGCGTAAAGAGCGAGGTATTGACTAGGGGGCGAATCCCCTAGGAAAAGTAATAAAAATTTACGAATATAGAAGTTCGTTGCGTAAGTTAATTCGTAAGTTATGTCAGATCAAAATCTTGAGAAAGCCATTTAGCCAAAAAAAAAAGTAAAATTAATATGCAAATTTCGTTCAGAGATTAACGCACTGTTCAGAAATTAAATAAAAAACAAGTTTTTCTTTCACTAAAAGTAAGGAGCGTTATTAAATCTTAAACCGAACAGAAATTATTCTGCATATGAAAGGGGCTGTCCCCTCCTTAAGCCTCGCTCTTTACACTAAAGTTTGACTCTGTCTCACAACTTTATTTTTTAAAACAATAAACAACTTTAGCGCAAAGATCGAGGCGTTGAGGAGAGGACAGCCCTTTCATACACGGAATAATTTCTGTTCGTTTTAAGTTTTAATGTCACTCCTAACCTTCAGTTAAAAAAACATGTTTTTTTATTTAATAAACAAATAAAAATGCATCCGTGACCTTTCTTATGGCAAAAAATACAAAATTCCACAATTTTGCAAATAGGAGCTTGAAACCTCTACAGTAGGGTTCTCTGATACGCTGAATATGATGTTGTGATTTTCATTCAGATTCAATGAATTTTAGGGGTGTTCACCCCTTTCTGCAAGTTTTCTCAGGCTCGTAACCTTTGATGGGTAAAACAAAACTTAATAAGACTTATATATTTTAAATCAGATGAAAATCCGATTCTTTTGACGTATCTATTGGTGTCAAAATTCCGTTTTTTAGAGTTCCGGTTACTACTGAGCCGGGTCGCTCCTTACTTACAGTTCGTTATCACGAACTGTTTGAAGATGGTTTGTTTCTTTATCCCACTAGCTGTCTTCACCATAGTTTTTTACTATAAAAATTTCACGATTGCTAAGAATTGTGACTAACTAAGGGACTGATCTCTGAGCGATGGTGGAGTTAATGTTTTTTTTTTTTTTTTTTTTTTTTTTAGAGCCTCCAATGGAAAGCTTCATCTCATTCAAAATATTGGAAAAATTCCTTTGGCTGATGCTACACTGATTGAAGATCCTTCAGATCATGGTAATGACGATGATGGAGGTATGTATAAAACCCACCGTACGATTTGTATTTGTATATCTATATATATAGTAGCAGTAGACCGGCGGCTTCACCGCCGGGTCTCATCACGGTTATGCGGCAGGCTTCTATATATGGATTCTCATTGTCGCTTGTCTTCTAACCACAGACAATGTGAGCCTTGTCTTGATTTCATAGCGTCACCATAGGCTCGATACAACCACCCTGGGAAAAATACAAATTCTTCCTTAAAGTTGTGACCTATTTAGATCGTTTTTTGAGGTCAGAACTGTCAATGTGCCAGTTTTAAGGAAAAACAACTATGTAGCTGATATCGATGCCGGGTCCAGGCATGGCTACGCAGCAGGCTTGTATATATTACTTCTCATTATCAATTGTCTTCTAACCACAAACAATGTGAGCCTCTTTTTGATGCCATGTCGTCACCATAGGTTTGTGGCCAGAAATGTCAATATGCCAGTTTTAAGAAAAAAAAACTATGTAGCCAATTTTGTGGCCAGGCCCCGGAACTTGGCCTGTGCCAGGCTTTGTGTGTGTGTGTGATTGTGAATGTTTGAAATCTAGCTAATATCGACATTCACCGGTGAGTTCGATATTCATTTTTCTCTGCATCGATTCCATTAGCTTTACGAATCAGCTTTTTCGGTCTTATGGAACCTATGATTGTAAAGCTTAAAGTTAGGTTAGATTGTGTTAGTTTAGATTAGGTTAGGTTAAATTTGGTTTTAGATATCAGAAATGGGTTAAAAACCTAACTTAAGCTAACCTAAACCAACCTAACCCCTTCTAACAAAACCTAATCTAACCTAATGTATCATCATCAAATCTTGCGTTAAATTGACAAAAATTGACTGGCAACGGTGACGAAATCCAAGGAGAAAAAAAAAGATATTTCGGGCATTCACCGGTAAATGTCGACATTAACCAATTTGCGGACATAGCTTTCCTACTCTTATTCACAAAAAAAAATTTCAACAGAGTTTGTGTTCCCCGTAGATTTTTACTTAACTTTAGTCCACTATTGTCATGCTCCTGTAATAATATACGTAAATTCTCTTCTATTCCAATCTGCGTTCGGCTAACATTCAGAATATCATCAGCATAATTGGCTAACGAGACATCAACCCCACTAAATCCACAAGTCTTAACATCTTTATGTGGAGGTTTAGCAGTGATATTATTGAACAGAGGTGGAGAAGCCAGAGCTCCCTGTCTAATACCTTTCTTAATTGGGATTTGTGGAATAAGTTCAATAACACCAGGCAATAGAATAAACTTAACTTTAACGTTCAGCTTCCTATACATTTCACAAAAAGACTTTACAGTTGAAGAATTCATATCACGTTTATAAGCAGTCAGTAATATATGTGCATGGATACCTGAGTCAAATGGTCTTGAGATATCAAGACCTGCAAAGTAGGGCCCTTCATCGTTTTCAATAGCATGCACCAACAGAATTACGATAAGGTGTTGTGCATGACTGCGGCCAACCCCTTTCTGAAACACAAACAGATTATCTGGTGCATAACACTTCGTCGTAATTTTATCAATAACCATTGGTTCAAATATTTTACAAAGTACGCGGGGAAGCAGTAAATGGTCTGAACAAAGAGCCCTGGTCGGAAGGTTTTCTCTTTTAAGGACAAGACAAATTACACCAGTACTAAACAGATCTGCCACCAAGTCAGAGCAAAAAAATCATTGGATAAAGTAGTTTCAAGTGCTGAACTGAAAAGGTGAACTAGCTTCAAGATGCTTAGCACAAATGCCATCAATACCACGGGAATCGTTTTTACGAAGCTTGAAATACAGTAATTCCCCGAGGAAAGAGTGACGATAAAGCTGAGGTCATGGCTATACTCGAGAAAATATTTATCCAGCTCCTTCTCATAAAGACTTTTCAGGACCATATCATGTTCCGAAAATTAAGCGCTGAAGTAATTCCACCGCTGGTCACTTGTAAGGCCAGAATCACTACATGATTTGGATTTACCTTGTTTTAATATTTTCCACCCAAAGTTTGGTTCATTACGTGCCTTGTAGGACATTGCGGCTATGGAATTTGTTTGATTTCATTTCAGATCTTTTACGAAGCGTCTCTTTGCATAAAGGTGGACTTCGTCCACTGCACCGGTAGGTGGCATACCAAACTCTTTCCAAATATGGACCCAAACTTTTAACCTGGCACACGACTTGCTGAGCTCCAGATTGCTGTTCCAGCCAGAAATTCCTGCTCCAACCCACACCCTACGGATCGGTACACTTGCATTTCAGCAAAGTGTAGGATATACAAAATTTCAGAATAATACGTGTTGAGGAAATTCTGACTTCCAGAAACACTAATTCCATACTTCTGAGACAGGAGCTGGAACGGTACTTTGATTCTTCCAAGGATAGCATCGCTTACGCTTTGCAAAGTAGGCGTGTCAATTTTACCCCAGTCAAAGGTTTCATGCCTTTTAGTGGTATCACTTGATTTAAGGGATCATTTAGGGTTAAAACGACGGTAAAAGTGTTTCTGACTGGCAGGTCATCTGAAGTCAGGAATGCAGTAATAACAGAGGTTTTCAAGTTTGGCGGTATTTTAGGCGAACAAGACATGAAATCAAGAGAAGGCGTAACTGACATAGCTACGGATGGGTGATATCTAAGCTTAGTTTCTACTGCAACAAGTTGTGGGCAAATGCTACACAGAATATTTACTCTACAACTTGAGGCATCAAACAGATTGCAGTTCAAGTCATCGGTCAATATGACTGTCAGATTGCTTATCTCACAATCAGTGATAAGAGCGTTCAGAGCTCGGCACGCATCGGAACTCGGATTACGGTAATCAGTGGGGAGGTAAACTGAGACAACAAAATAGTTTTGTATTTCGACTGCCAAAGAAACTCCGGGTACCGGAAGGGCTCTGGTTATAGTTCGTCTCGCACAAGTATGACCATGCCACTGCTAAGTTGATCCACGCTAGAGTGTTTGGCAGCATAGGAATAAGTAACAGCAGAAGTGTCGATGTTCAGTAGGTTAAGACTGTCCGTAGTTAGCAGGTGCTCCTCAAATTAATCCGTTCATATGCGATAGCAGCAGGATTCAAGATGGCAGTCATCAGGTCGTCACGGCGTAAGAGTTCCAACTTATACGACCTGGTTTTCTCGATACAGAAGGCTTTTACACAATCAAGCACCAAGTTCTATGGTTCCTCGTTGGAGATAGAATCTGGGACAAAGCGAGTAATACCATGACACATAGGGATTATCAATTTAGGTTTCAAAGATTCGTTTTTGGCTTTTATAGCATCCGCTATGTTAATCACTGCGGTCTGGTCACTCATAACGAGTAGCCACGAATCTTCACCAGGTCTTAGTTTGCTAATTGCCGTTCTAGAGTGACCACAAAGACTATCTATGTAATCTTTCCACTCCTTAGGGTCATTCAATCGTTGACGTAGATTTAAAGAAAAAAACGAGTAAGAAGGCTTCAGAGTCTGCACTGGGCCACTCAAGGGCTGCAATTTGTAAGAATAAAATTATCAAGTTTCACAAACAGCTGATAGAGGACACTTTGTCTGTTTCATATATCGCAAAACTATGATAATGAATACTTCGTCCGGCTCATAAATCACAAACCATGGTAGTGCCACTTTTTCTCAAGGCACTTTTTCAGGATTTTCAGGATATCCAGGCAGTTATTTTTTTTTCAGGGGTGAATCGAAAGCTTTTTGGTGCATACGATGTTATGCAAAATTAAACACTTCCAATGACTTCAAGTACTAATATAAGAGGCTTAATTCAATCAAGACCCCTCATTGGTAAACATCACATAAGAACATGAACAATTTTTTGCAAAAATATGCCTAGAGGCCAAACCAGAAACACAAATTCGCAACTGTTAAAAATGATGCGTCGTTGGAAGAACAGCAGCAGCCTTGGCAATCTAATTTCTGGAATTCAAGGACAATCAATGTTGAAAAAAATTCAAAAACCCGGGCAATCCAACGTAACAAGATCAATTCAAAAGTAAAGCAAAATGAATGGTAAAGCTAAGGAAAGGTATAAATATTTTTACTTTTATAACTTTAATAAAAAAAATAATACTAACATTTTGATTACTAAATATCAGTATATGTATATTAAACTGACAATGCACATTCATTTGTATTTTTTTTCAGTAAAGTGCAAATTATGTTCTGGCCTTGGGAAGGCACAGAGGTTTTGAGCCCAACTTATGTTAATTTCTGCTCGTTTTGAGTTTGACTCGGTTATTTATTGTAATTTCTGTTCGTTTTGGGTTTCATTTATTTATCGATGCTGATTTGTGGTAGTTTCATGCTTGGTAGATTATTTGATTTTATTTTTGCTCATGTTTTGTTTAATGGAGTTCTTTACTTTTCTTTGAAAAACTTATTTTGTGGAAAAAGTTTTTTTAATTAATTTCTGTTCGTTTTATATTGACATAGTCTTTTCAGAGAAAAAGAAAATAACACTTTAAACCTTTTCGTTTTTTAAAGAATTTATAGTTTGGCCTGATATTTGTTTGCTGGAGAAAAATTTTCAGCAATTTTTAACAACATTCACCCTCTTAAAAATCTGGACACAAATAGTAGTGTTTAATTTAGTTTCATACCTCCTCTAGATGACCTGAAATGGAAAACTTAATACCATTAGCAAAAAAATCTGTTTACTTTCTTTGATAGTGATAGCTTGGATACACTTACGCTATTTTGATTTAATTAAATTTTAAGAGCAGAAGCAGCCCCGAAAGTTTGAACATAATACCCTCAGTCGTTCTTAGGATAATGCTGTGATGGCTTATTGGGAATTAGCATTAACACAGTGCATTTTGATTTAATCTTATGGCAACATTTAGTTTGGAGCCCTTTTTAAAATTTCTATAACAACTTTCTATATAAACTTTATATGCCCCCAGGGCATAACTTACAACCCTTGCACTGGGGACTCTGACAGTGTTATCATCCTAAAAGACCTAATTTCAAGAAATTTCAACAACGTTGAACAAAATGGATTTCTCAAAATTTTGATTGGATGTGTTTGGGAAATGGTGGGCATGAGAAGGGCCTTAGTCTCTCTCCAATCACTTTCAACTTTTAAAAAAGGCACTAGCCCTTTCAATTTCCAATTGAATGAGCCCTTTTGAAGTTTCTACGCTTTCAATAAAAACCTTATACGTCCCCAAGGCATAACTTACAACCCTTGCCCTGGGGGCTGTGGGGGGAGGGGTTGTCATCCTTAAAGACCTAATTTCCAAAACTTTCAACTACGTTGAATAAAAAGGCTATCTAAAATATTGATTGGATGTGTTTGGAGAAAACATGGGCGTGAGAGGGGGTTAGTTGACTTCAAATCACTTTCGACTATTAAAAAGGGCACAAGCCTTTTGAATTTCCAATCAAATGAGCCCTTTTTCAAGTTTCTGTGACAAAGATTTCAATAAAAATCTAATATGCCCCCAGGACATAATTTATAACTCTTGCCCTGAAGACTTTGGGAAGAGTGTCCTTCTCAAAGGTATAATTTCCTGAACTTTGAACTGTGTGGAACAAAATGGCTAAAATGGCTATCCCACACCCTACGGATCGGTGCACTTGCATTTCAGAAAGTGCATTTCAGCAATTCAGCAAGTATTTGCTTGCATTTCAGCAAGTCGCTCTCCAATCACTTTCAACTTTTAAAAAAGGCACTAGCCCTTTTAATTTCCAATTGAATGAGCCCTTTTGAAGTTTCTACGCTTTCAATAAAAACCTTATACGCTCCCAAGGTATAACTTACAACCCTTGCCATGAGGGCTGTGGAGAGGGGGGTGTCATCCTCAAAGACCTAATTTCCAGAACTTAAAACTACGTTGAATAAAATGGCTATCTCAAAGTTTTGATTAGATGTGTTTGGGGGAAAGGTGGGAGTGAGAGGCGGGTTAGTTTCCCTTTAATCACTTTCTACTATTAAAAAGGGCACTAGCCCATTGAATTTCCAATCGAATGAGCCTTTTTAAAAGTTTCTACGACAACGCCTTCTATAAAAAACCTTATGTGCCCCCAGGGCTTAACTTACAACCCTTGCCCTAAGGGCTGTTGGGGACTGTCCTTAAGAACATAATTTCTATCTGGCAATCAAATACGCTGAACAAAATGGCTATCTCAAAATTTTGATTGGATGTGTTTAGGGAAATGGTGGGGGTGGAAGGGGTGTTAGTCGCCTTCCAATCTCTTTCGAATATCAAAAAGAGCACAAGCCACTTCAATTTCCGATTGAATGAGCGCTTTTCGAAGTTTCTACGACAACTTCTTCGATACGAAGTGCCCCGCTCTAATGGAAAAAATTAATAAATAATACACTGTGCCAACACCGTTCTTATGTGCCCCCAGGGCATAACTTAAAACCCTTGCCTTGAGGTTTGTGGGGGAGTGACCTCCTCTTTACTTAGTCCCCGTTTCTTGTCTCGTTCTCGAGTATCCCCATTCTTTACTTAGGCAGCGCGATCGTGCTGCCTATGATTTATACAACAACTTTCTATATAAACTTTATATGCCCCAGGGCATAACTTACAACCCTTGCACTGAGGGCTCTGAGGGGGTTATAATCCTAAAAGACCTAACTTCCAGAACGTTCAGCTACGTTGAACAAAATGGATATCTCAAAATTTTGATTGGATGTGTTTTGGAAAATGGTGGGCGTGAGAGGGGCGTTAGTTGCTATCCAACCAGTTTCAACTATTAAAAAAGGCACTAGCCCTTTCAGTTTCCAATTTAATGAGCCCTTTTGAAGTTTCTACGACAACACTTTCAATAAAAACTTTAAATGCCCCAGGGCATAACTTACAACCCTTGCACTGAGGGTTCTGAGGGGGTTATCATCCTAAAAGACTTAATTTCCAGAACTTTCAACTACGTTTTTAAAAATTGGATACCTCAAAATTTTAATTTAATGTGTTTGGGAAAATGGTGGGGGGGGGGTTGTCATCCTCAAAGACCTAATTTCCAGAACTGAAAACTACTTTGAATAAAATGGCTATTTCAAAGTTTTGATTAGATGTGTTTGTGGAAAAGGTGGGCGTGACAGGTGGATTAGTTGCCCTCTAATCACTTTCGACTATTTAAAAGGGCACTAGCCGTTTGAATTTCCAATCGAATGAGCCTTTTTAAAGTTACTACGACAAAACCTTCTATAAGAAATCTTATATGCCCCCAGGGTATAACTTACAACCCTTCCCCTAAGGGGGACTGTCCTCAAAAACATAATTTCTATCTGAAAATTAACTACGCTGAACTACGCTGAAATGGCTATCTCAAAATTTTGATTCGATGTGTTTTGGAAAATGGTGTGCGTGGAAGGGGTGTTACTCAACTTCCAATAACTTTCGACTATTAAAAAGGGCACAAGCCACTCCAATTTCCAATTGAATGAGCGCTTTTCGAAGTTTCTACAACAACTTCTTCGATACGAAGTGCCCTACTCTAAAGAAAAACAATAATAAATAATACATTGTGCCAACATCATTCTTATATGCCCCCAGGCATATAAAAATGTAACTTAAACCCTTTGCCCTGAGGACTGTGGGGGAGTGTCCTCCTCTTTACTTAGTCCCCGTTTCTTGTCTCGTTCTCGAGTGTCCCCGTTCTTTACTTAGGCAGCGCGATCGCGCTGCCTATGATTTATGCAATAACTTTCTATATAAACCTTATATACCCCCAGGGCATAATTTACAACCCTTGCACTGAGGGCTCTTCGGGGGTTATCATCCTAAAAGACCTAATTTCAAGAACGTTCAACTACGTTGATCAAAATGGATATCTCCAAATTTTGGATGGATGTGTTTTGGAAAATGGTGGGCGTGAGAGGGGCGTTAGTCGCTATCCAATTACTTTCAACAATTAAAATAGGCACTAGCTCTTTTAATTTCCAATTGAATGAGCCCTTTTGAAGTTTCTAAGGCAACGCTTTCAATAAAAACTTTATATACCCCCAAGGCATAACTTAAAACCCTTGCCCTGAGAGCTGTGGGGGGAGAGGTTGTCATCCTTAAAGACCTAATTTCCAAAACTTTCAACTACGTTGAATAAAATGGCTGTCTAAAATTTTGATTGGATGTGTTCGGGGGAAAGATGGGTGTAGGGGGCAGGGGCTAGTTGCTCTCCAATCCCTTTCGACTATTAAAAGGGCACTAACCCTTTGAATTTCCAATCGAATGAGCCCCTTTTGAAGTTTCTACGAGAACGCCTTCTATATAAACCTTACATGCCCCCAGGGCATAACTTAAAACCCTTGCCCTGAGGGTTGTGGGGGATTTTCCTCCTCAAAAACATATTTTCTATCTGGAAATCAACTACGCTGAACAAAATGGTTATCTCAAAATTTTGATTGGGTGTGTTTTGGGGAATGATGGGCGTGGGGGGGGCTAGTTGCCCTCCAATCACTTTTGACTATTGAAAAGGGCACTAGCCACCCCAATTTCCAATCGAATGAGTCCTTTTCGAAGTTTCTACAACAACTCCTTTGATACGAAGTGCCCGGGTATGGAGAAAAAAAAACCACAAATACATTGTGCCCACATCGTTCTTTACTTAGGCAGCACTAGCGCGCTGCCTATGACTGATTGGATGTGCCTGGAGAAAAGATGGGCACGGGAGGGGGTTTTAGTTGCCTTCAAATCACTTTCGACTGTTATAAACGGCACTAGCCCTTTTTCCAATCGAATGAGCCTGTTTTGAAGTTTCTACGACAACGCCTTCTGTAAAAACCTTATATGCCCCCAGGGCATAACTTAAAACCCTTGCCCTGGAGGTTATGGGGAATTTTCCTCTTCAAAAGTATATTTTCTATCTGGAAATCAGCTACTCTGAACAAAATGGTTATCTAAAATATTGATTGGATGTGTTTGGAGAAAAGATGGGCTGAAAGGGGGGTTAGTTGTCTTCAAATCACTTTCAACTATTAAAAAGGGCACTAGCCCTTTGAATTTCCAATCGAATGAGGCCTTTTTTAAGTTTCTACGACAAAAATTTCAATAAAAACCTTATATAACCCCAGGGCATAACTTCTAACCCTTGCCCTGAAGACTGTGGGTGGAGTGTCCTGCTCAAAGGTATAATTTCCTGAACTTTGGACTGCGTCGGACAAAATGGCTATCTCAAAATCTTTATTGGCTGTGTTTGGGGAAATGGTGGGCGTGGAAGGGGTGGTAGTTGCTTTCCAATCACTTTCGACTATTAAAAAGGGCACTAGCCATTTCAATTTCCAATCGAATGATCCCTTTTTGAAGTTTCTACGACAACGCGTTATATAAAAACCTTATATGCCCCTTGGGCATAATTTACAACCCTTGCCCTGAGGGCTGTGGGGGGTGGGGGGGGGGGTTGTTGGGGGGGGGGGGGGTGGTCATCCTCAAAGACCTAATTTCCAGAACTGAAAACTACTTTGAATAAAATGGTTATTTCAAAGTTTTGATTAGATGTGTTTGTGGAAAAGGTGGGCGTGACAGGTGGATTAGTTGCCCTCTAATCACTTTCGACTATTTAAAAGGGCACTAGCCGTTTGAATTTCCAATCGAATGAGCCTTTTTTAAAGTTACTACGACAAAACCTTCTATAAGAAATCTTATATGCCCCCAGGGCATAACTTACAACCCTTCCCCTAAGGGGGACTGTCCTCAAAAACATAATTTCTATCTGAAAATTAACTACGCTGAACTACGCTGAAATGGCTATCTCAAAATTTTGATTCGATGTGTTTTGGAAAATGGTGTGCGTGGAAGGGGTGTTAGTCAACTTCCAATAACTTTCGACTATTGAAAAGGGCACAAGCCACTCCAATTTCCAATTGAATGAGCGCTTTTCGAAGTTTCTACAACAACTTCTTCGATACGAAGTGCCCTGCTCTAAAGAAAAACAATAATAAATAATACATTGTGCCAACATCATTCTTATATGCCCCCAGGCATATAAAAATGTAACTTAAACCCTTTGCCCTGAGGACTGTGGGGGAGTGTCCTCCTCTTTACTTAGTCCCCGTTTCTTGTCTCGTTCTCGAGTGTCCCCGTTCTTTACTTAGGCAGCGCGATCGCGCTGCCTATGATTTATGCAATAACTTTCTATATAAACCTTATATACCCCCAGGGCATAATTTACATCCCTTGCACTGACGTTTCTTAGGGGGCTATCATCCTAAAAGACCTAATTTCAAGAACGTTCAACTACGTTGATCAAAATGGATATCTCCAAATTTTGGATGGATGTGTTTTGGAAAATGGTGGGCGTGAGAGGGGCGTTAGTCGCTATCCAATTACTTTCAACAATTAAAAAAGGCACTAGCTCTTTTAATTTCCAATTGAATGAGCTCTTTTGAAGTTTCTACGACAGCGCTTTCAATAAAATCTTCATATGCCCCGGGGCATAACTTACATCCCTTGCACTGACGTTTCTTAGGGGGCTATCATCCTAAAAGACCTAATTTCCAGAACTTTCAACTACGTTGAACAAAATGGATATCTCAAAGTTCTAATTCGATGTGTTTGGGAAAATAGTGGGCGTGAGAGCGGTGTTAGTCGCTATCCAATCACTTTCAACTATTAAAAAAGGCACTAGCTCTTTCAATTTCCAATTGAATGAGCCCTTTTGAAGTTTCTACAACAACACTTTCAATAAAAATTAATATGCTCCAGGGCATAACTTGCAACCCTTACCCTGAGGGCTGTGGGGGGAGGGGTTATCATCCTTAAAGACCTTATTTCCAAAATTTTCAACTACGTTGAATAAAATGGCTATCTAAAAATTTTGATTGGATGTGTTTGGGGGAAAGGTGGGCGCAAGAGGGGGGGGGGGGTAGCTGCCCTCAAATCACTTTCGACTATTAAAAAGGGTACTAGCCTTTTGAATTTCAAATCGAATGAGCCCTTTTTCAAGTCTCTACGACAAAGATTTCAATAAAAACCTTATATGCCCCCAGGGCATAACTTATAATTCTTGCCCTGAGAGTTGCTGGGGAGTGACCTCCTCAAAAATATGTTTTTTATCTGGAAATCATCTACGCTGAACAAAATGGCTATCTCAAATTTTTTTTGGGATGTGCTTGGAGAAATGATGGGCGTGGGGAGGGGGCTAGTTGCCCTCCAATCACTTTCGACTATGAAAAAGGGCGCTAGCTCTTTGAATTTTCAATCGAATGAGCCTCTTTTGAAGTTTCTACGACCACGCCTTCTATAAAAACCTTATATGCCCCCAGGGCATAACTTAAAACCCTTCCCCTGAGGTTGTGGGGGAGTGTCCTCCTCAAAAACATATTTTCTATCTGGAAATCAACTACGCTGAACAAAATGGCTATCTCAAAATGTTGATTGGATGTGTTTGGGGGAATGATGGGCGTGGGGGGGCTAGTTGCCCTCCAATCACTTTCGACTATTAAAAAGGTCACTAGCCACTCCAACTTCCAATCTAATGAGCCCTTTTTGAAGTTTCTACGACAACTCCTTCGATAAGAAGTGCCCAGGTATGGAGAACCAAAAAAAAAACACACACACATTGTGCCCACATCGTTCTTTACCTAGGCAACGCTAGCGCGCTGCCTATGATAGCATCCGCTATGTTAATCACTGCGGTGTGGTCACTCATAACGAGTAGTTACGAATCTTCACAAGGTCTTAATTCACTAATTGCCGTTCTAGAATGACCACAAAGACTATCTATGTAATCTGTCTACTCCTTAGGGTCATTCAATCGTTGAGGCATATTTAAATCGTCTGCACTGGGACGCTCAAGGGCTGCAATTTGTTTGAATAAAATTATCAAGTTTCAGGCATAGCAGGTAAAGGACACTTTGTCCGTTTCATATATCACAAAACTATGATAAAGAACACTTCGTCCGGCTCATAAATAACAAACCGTGGTAGTGCCACTTTTTCTCAAAGCACTTTTCCAGGATTTTCAGGATATCCAGGAAGTTATCCGACACCTGTGTGTCAATAGGACGAATGGAAACATTTACAAAGATCCAAAACATTTTCTTCGATTCAAAAATTTTCTTATTTTCAACGAACTCCGACGCAGCTTTAACGACATAGACATAAACATTCCCAGTATTACGAGCCTGATACAAAAATTCAGTATACCATACTAGTTGATCAGTATACATTCCGGACTTCATTGTCAGCAGCCCAAGGGAAAAGTGCAATATTGACGTGAAGTCAACTTCCTCCAGGGATGTGCCCCAATAAATAAGGAAAGTTTCAGTCCCCTTTCACCTGATCTCCGCAGTTTAAAGGATACTCTCCCAGTCCCGGAAGGTACAACTGCACTTGCAAAGGGTAACTGCCTCTCTTCTGCTTGCCAATTAGGGTTACTTCGAAAAAATCACTCTGCTAAAACTAACTACTCAATACAACTTGTAGCCTACTCAAATAACAAAACTGTCAAATACCCAAATATAAAAGATAATGTGATTGAGAATAAATCACTCAGAATAAATTATATCTTTACTGAAAGAATATTGTAAGGCAATAGCTTAATGAGAAACAATGTATCCGATTTAATCAAGATGTTTGCACATTGAGCTCTAAATCAATATATATATATATATATATATATATATATATATATATATATATATATATATATATATTATATATATATATATATATATATATATAGATATATATATATATATATATATATATATATATATATATATATATATATATATATATATATATATATATATATATATATATATATATATATATATATATATATGTGTATATATATATATATATATATATATATATATATATATATATATATATATATATATATATATATATATATATATATATATATATATATATATATATATATGTATATATATATATATATATGTATATATATATATATATATATATATATATATATATCTATATATATATATATATATATATATATATATATATATATATATATATATATATATATATATATATATATATATATAATATATATATATATATATATATATATATATATATATATATATATATATTTATATATATATATATATATATGTACGTATAACCGATACACAAATAGATGCATTGATAGACAGATGGATATGCATTGCAAAAAAAAACACACTGCCATGGCAGCAAACAAAACACTACCATCAGTACCATCTATACCATCAGTAGAAAGGCTCTATTTTGGGTCCACTCCTATTTCTTATCTATGTTAATGATATCAGTAATAGCATCAATGATATTGGCCTTAACATATTATTCGGCGATGACACGGCATGCAATGTCAGCAGCCCCGACTCTAGATCTTTGAAGCTTAGGTTGGAATCAGCACTGTCGAGGCTTATCTTATGGTTTTCGAGAAATAAATCGACTATTAATTGTACTAAGACAAAATTCATCATCTTCTCTCGTACTGGGAAAACAGCACCGGAAATTATGATGATTAATATTCAAGGCCTACCCATTGAAATTGAAAGAGTTGATGATATTAAATATCTCCGGATAATACTGGATTCAAGTTTATCATTTAAAAGCCATGCAATTTATCTTCGAATGAAACTGGCAAGAAATATTGGTATGATGAATCATCTGAAATTTGTTCTGCCGTTTTTTGCCCTGAAATCTCTTTATCATTCTCTAGTGCATTCATATATAAATTACTGTCCCATTATTTTTTTGAATACTTTTAAAACTCATATTCTTCCTCTTCAGAGGCAACAAAATAAAGCTCTGCGTCTATTGAAAAATTGCCTGCCTAGCCCGTTTTCTTACTCTGGTAAATCGTCAACAAAAAAGTATGTATCAAATTTTAAATATCCTTCCACTGGATCTTTTCTCTTCTTTCCATTCTGTTCTTTATATGATTAAACACGTTCAAGCTCTTTTGCCTGAGTATTTTTATTTGCATAATAATTTTTTTCAGGATGATAATCAGGTTTTGCATGCATATTGGACCCGTGGCAGTTCTGTTGTCCGTGAGGCTTTAATAAAATCTGAAAGGTCCCGTTTTTCACCAAGGCATAGTATTATATATAATTGGAATAAATTTCATAGTTTTATAGATTTGAATAATTCATTGGTTAATAATAAAATTAGATTAATGAATCTTTTAATCAGTAATTATTAATTTGATTTATTTTCTGGGGTGGATGCTCCTCATTTCACTTTATTTATTTGGTTACTTTGATTTTTTGCGGATTTTGTTTGTTGTTACCGTACGGAGAGTTGAAGAGCAATCTTTTTATTCCGGTATCTGGAGATAGTATTAGTTATTTATTGTTGAGTGTATATAAACCCACACACGAGTTATTCTCACTGTGGGTAATTAATTTGATAGTTTTGTCAAAAAAATTTTTTTTATTGATTAATAAAGAACTTGAACTTGATCAGCACATGAATGAAACAAACGTAAACAAAATAAAACAGAATTACGCAGACACAACAATGTATAAAGCCCTCATCCCCTTTCCCCTTCCCTACAAAGGATTTTCACATGATATCATCCTGAATTTAGTTTATTTTGTTTTTTGATTTATAATTGTCCCAAAATTATAGGGACCCAACACTGAAAAATTCCACTTATTTAACCCCACTTTATTAGAAAATCTACAGTTCGGGACTAAGGGCCATAGAGTGAAACAGATCATCGCCAGTTTCTCCACGCAAGGGACAGAAGTAAAGACCATCCATAATTCTTGCCCTCCCTAAGCATGGTCTTCTTTCTCTAAAACTTTCTATTTACATATTCTTTTATTTTGTCCCGTTTAAGTCGTTCCGATCATTAAATTTAAAATACTTAACATAAGGACTAAAATGAAAATTTGTTTTTGGGATTTGCAAACATTTTTCAAGGGTTTATATTATCAACCATTTAAAATATAAAAAATATATGAAGAGCCTAACAAATATTGAGGAGGTTTTAAAGAATCTTGATATTTTGGGTGGACCTAGCCCAAAGAGCTTCCGTCCCAAGTTTGTGTCTCTTCTTGAATTTCACTTAAACTTTTGATATTACAGTGTTCTCCTTGCGTTCCATATCTAGCCAGTCAAGCAGATTGATCAAAAATAGTGCTATTACCTCTATTAGTAGTAGAGCTGTAGGCCATTATGAACAAGAATATAGGAGGGTCTAAAGATTCTTGATATTTCGCGTGACCCGAGCTGAAAGAACCTCCATACACAGTCCACCCCCCTGTGTCTCCCGAATAATGTCACGTAACCTTTTGATATTAAAGTGTCCTCTGTGTGCTTCATATCTATTCAATCAAGCTCATTGAGTAAAATTAGTGCTGCTATCTCTTGTGCTGGCAGAGCTTCAGATAATAACGGACGAAATTTTTCGGAAAATTCTAAGGAACCTTAATATTGCGGGAGAACCGATCCCAAGACCCTCTATCACCAGTGTATGTCTGTTCCTTAATTTTACGTAAGCTTTTGATATTAAAGAACCCTCAATGTGCTCCATCTCTAGTCAGTCAAGCGGATTAAGGCGAAAGTAGTTTTGCGACCTCTAGTGGTAGGAGAGCTGCTGACTATCACAGACAAAATTGTCGAATAGGTTCTAAATAATCTTGACATTACAGATGGACCGATCCCAAAGAAACTCCATCCCCAGTGTATGTCTGTTTCTTAATTTCATGTAAACTTTTAATGTTACAGAGTCCTCTGTCTGCTCCATATCAAGTCAATCAAGCGGATTGAGCGAAAGCAGTGCTGCTACCTCTAGTGGTGGCAGAGCTGCAGACTATCATGGACGGGATTTTCAAATTACTGTAGACTGCAAAAATGGGCAAATTATTGCTGTATTGCTTGTTGCACCGTCAATGCAGGACAAGCAAGCGTGGATATCCGATATTAGTCAGGTTTGCTTCCTTGACACTTCTTTGTTATGTTTTTTTTTTTTTTTTTTTTGTAAATTGATACAGGTTAAAGCAGAAGCGGCTAAAGAGGGCATTTCTCCTTAAAAATTTGGCATCTTTATAATATAGAAATATATTCGGAATAATGAACCGGCAACATACTTACACACAGGGAGAAAATCAGGGAGGAGGGTCTTAACCTTAAAATTAACCTAAACCAGCGCAAAATTTTACAGGTTCGGGTCTAAAAATGGGTTTTTCGGTGTATCGCATCCCGTTCTTTCTGGAAATATACTTCTGAAACATATTCCCTGGAAACATACGCACCTAATGGTAGGCACAATGTCTTTACACTTCAATTCTGTCATCCCTGACTAGGGATGCATTAACTGTGAGAAGGGTATAGATTGAAAATATTTACGAAAATCCTCGATACAGTCACCTTAAACAGTAACAACTACTACAAATTTGGTGAAAATTGCTAAAATTTAGCTAAGTTAGTAAAATGTCAACGTTATTTCAGTGTCTGGCCTATTGTGTGGGGGGACGCAAGAATTGGTTGCAAGATTCGCAAGAATTCAAACTTGATAAAATTGTAGAAACCCTGCTTAAATTAAACACAAAAAATTACCTAAGTTTTTGAGCATAAAGTCTTAGTTTTGAATACAGATAATTTCCTATAGATAATATAGATAATAATTTCCTATAGATAATTTCCAAAAAAATATAGTATGATCTATTAAATTTAGTTATCTATTGTGTAAGAGCAGTAAATTTGCAGGGCTATAATGAGTTCAAATTTTTGATGAACAGATACCGTAATATGAAGACAGATTAATCTTAATAATGGGTTAATTAATGGGTCTTCTAGCCCACCCGTTTAAACTCAACAGGCTTGATCAACTAGTTTACCGTGACACCCTTACCTTATTTGTATTGGGGCTATTAGGAAATTAGATGAATAGCTTTATTTCGTCTACAAAATGTAAACTTTTGATATTCAAATTTCTTTGTGGTGCATCTTGGATGCCTAAAGAAACCTTTATCGTTCTAGTGTCCTTGCAAAACTTCTTCTAATATCCATAGAATGTTTGCTCTGATGACCCTTTGACAATTTATTTTCTCCAATCCAAAGTTCATCGCAGAACCACTGAAATCTATGTGCAGCGCTATTTACATACAACTGTATCACATACAGCGCAAAGTACCTCCTATTAGAAGAGCAGAAAACTAATCTAAAAATTGTTTATACCATGGTTTTCTAATATACTTCCAGATTTTTAATAAATTCTAATGATTATATCTTGGAGGCCTAAGGAGGCCTTCCTCGCATATTGTTTTATGATGTACAAAAAGGATTCTCTTATAATCCTTAGATATATTTTTTCATTTTTTTTTTTTCGCTTCTCTGATATAAAGCTCACCACAAGACCATTGGAATCTGTTTGCAGGAGGATTTACATACAGCGCATACATCTGTCAATACGAAAAACAGAAAACTTTTCAAGAAATTGTGTAAACCATGCTTTTCTAACATACTTGCATATTTCCAATAAACTATAACTATATCTTTGAGGCCCAAAGAGACTTTTCGCATATTCCTTGATAATCTACAGAAATGGTTCTCTTACAATCGTTTAATTTTTTTTTTGTGTGTGTGTGTTTTTTTTTAATTCATCTAATAAAAAGTTCATCACAGGACCATTTGCAGCACTATTCACATACAGCGCATACGGCCTTCAATTAGAAAAGCAGAAATATTTCAGGAAGTTGCGTAAACCATGATTTTTTAACAAACTTGGGGAATTCTAATAGACTTTAATCACTATATCTTGGAAGCCTCAAAAAACTTTCCTCGCATCTTCCTTAATAAACTAAGGAAAGGATTCCCTTACAATCCCTCGACAATTTTGTTTTTCTTTTCTGTTTCTCTAATATAAAGTCCGACGGAGTCCCATATGAATGTTTACAGAGCTGTTTATGCTATGTGTTACTCTGACATTATGTTATCCTGATAATTTTTTGAATTTTTTTTTCTTTTTTAATATAAATTTTGTTGCAGAATCACTGGGATCCGCTTGTTTCGCTATTTGCATTGCATGCAACGCGTAGTACTTCGTGTTAGCAAAGCAAAAAAACTTTTCTAGAAGTTGTGTTTGCTTTTCAATCAAACTTTCACATTTCTAACCACATCAAGATCTAAATGATACAAAAGGAAATTATTACCAAATAATGTTTTGTTTGAGCAATATTTTGGCTAATTGCCAATTTGGAAAGGATGTTTTTTGGCTCTAATTTGGCTAAGGTGATCGCTGCTGTTATGTGAGGTTTTTTTTAACTGAGCTTGTAAATATAACCCCTTTAATAATTGGT
This sequence comes from Artemia sinica, assembly GCA_027921565.1. Lineage (NCBI taxonomy): Eukaryota > Metazoa > Arthropoda > Branchiopoda > Anostraca > Artemiidae > Artemia > Artemia sinica. Next base: position 52,127,396 of record CM051272.1, read on the forward strand.
TTCATTTGATCTCCCTTACATTATTTATAAGAGCTTGTGGTTTTTAAGATATACCTTTCATCTAGAAATCTGTACTTTTAGCTACCAAATTCATTTTAACAACTGGTATCTATAGACCATCCACGTTAGCTTTTCTGTTTTCTATTAAAGTTTATTTTTATTTACTTGCATTTTATTTTTAATCATATCTCATTTTTATTTTTGTATTATTTTGTATGTGTAGATCACAGTAGACAGAATATACCAGTAAGCTTCGGTACCAGTAAGGGGTCAGCGGGGTCAGCGGTATACCAGTAAGGGGTCAGCGCCTAGTTTGGGTTTAGCTTGAACTTGATTTTTAATACAAAGTCTATGTTTAGAGCTTAATTGTTTGGTTGAATTGGCAATTGAAATATTCTTGTTGCAACTTTGATTCTGATTTCTTTTCCTATCTAACACAAAAGTTAAAACCAAAATAAATGAATTACCACATCCTTCATGAAAAAGTTGTAATGCAAAAATAGAGAGCCAGTAGAGGGCCTTAGAAATATTATTGCCATATTAGTAGAATCTACTCTATCTGAAAGAGCAATATTTATATTTATATAATTTTTATCGAAAACAGCTCTACAATGTTTTCTGAAAATAAGCACACTAAAATTTTCTGGTCTCTGTCACGACTGTACACAGCTTTGTCACAAGTTTGTCATTATTTTATGACCACGACTTTATATAGTCGTGATAGATCACGACTTTGGGAAAAGTCGTTTTTTTCAGGGGTGAATCGAACGCTTTTTGGTACATATGATGTTATGCAAAATTATACACTTCCAATGACTTCAAGTACTAATATAAGAGGCTTCATTCATTCAAGTCACCTAATTGGTAAACAACAAATAAGAATATGAATAATTTTTTACAAAAATATGCCTAGAGGACATACCAGAAACGCAAATTCGCAACTGTTAAAAATGATGGGTCGTTGGAAGAACAGCAGCCTGGGCAATCTAATGTCCAGAATTAAAGGAGAATCAATGTTGAAAAAAAAAGATTCAAAAACCTGGGCCGTCCAACTTAACTAGGTCAATCCGAAAAGTAAAGCAAAATGAATGGTAAAGCTAAGGAAAGGTATGAGAACTGATAATGCAAAAGGAAATCAAAACGCCTGTGGTAATGATGAATAAAAGTCAGCACAATAAAATCTGCCGTTATAAGACATGCAATAGTGAGCACCACAAGGAATCACAACAAAATTTACGGTTAGAAGACCAGCAATAGCGAGAATTACATTAAATCGCAAATAAAATGATGTTCAACAAAATTTGCGGTAACAAGACATGTGACAACGAGCATAACTGCAAAAGAAAATAAATGCACAAGGATATTTACGATTGGAGGAATATTGCCATTACAATGTTTTACGGCAGCGATCTATACCACAAAACCCAGTAGTAACCTACAAAGGTGCCGTAAACTAAGCAAGTTTTAATTAAAAGTCATTGGGACCTTTCATCGTTCCGTTCCATTCACAGCAGAGGCTTCCGTATCCCCGAAGAAAGCGTAGCAAATGAATTGATTTGCCCTTTTTTACGAAGTCACCTGCTTGTGAATGAGTTCCACAAGTGAATACGAAACTTGAACTTATATTTTGCTTTAGCTTCACTCAACGTAAGTGACGATCGAAAAGCTAATAGTCGTTATATTTTTAGCTTCAAACCAGATTGGCAAGGTTACCACAAAATGAACGCACGTCCTACACAAGCTTCTCAAGTTGATTTGAACCACTTTCATGTGGCTAAATGTACTTTTTAGCCCTCAAGGCTGCTCAACGATTAGCCTCGGTTTTCGCATATCTTGCTCTGCAGAACTTGTTTAATTTCCATTTAAAATCCTCTTAATCCAATACAACCATGTCCCCTACTTACATTTCGAAATTTAGCACAGCATTTCTTGAATCATAGTTACTGGAGATGTTGCTACACCTACCCTCAAAATTAACAACAATGCTGGCCGTCATTAAAATCAGGTCTTTGGTACCCAGATTAATGCTCCTTTGTACCTAAACTTGGGTAGCAGGTTGCTCATTTCGATGCCCTTTGAAAATCATAAATATCAAACAGTTCGTGGTAACGAACTGTAAGTAAGGAGCGACCCGGCTCAATGGTAACCGAAACTCTAAAAAACGGAATTTTGATACCAGTAGATACATCAAAAGAATCAGATTTTATTTCTGATTTCAAATATATAAGTTTCATCAAGTTTAATCTTGCCTATCAAAAGTTACGAGCCTGAGAAAATTTGGCTGATTTTCGAAAAAAGGGGGAAAGACCCCCTAAAAGCTATAGAACCTTAATGAAAATCACACCATCATATTCAGCGTATCAGAGAACCCTACTGTAGAGGTTTCAAGCTCCTATCTACAAAAATGTGGAATTTTCCATTTTTTGCCAGAAGAAAGATAACGGATGCGTGTTTATTTGTTTTTTTGTTGTTTTTTTTTTTCCCAGGGGTGATCGTATCGACCCAGTGGTCCTAGAATATCGCGGGAGGGCTCATTGGAACGTAAATTAAAATTTCTAGTGCCCTTTTTAAGTGACCAAAAAAATGGAGGGCAACTAGGCCCCCTCCCACGCTCATTTTTTCCCAAAGTCACCCGATCAAAATTTTGAGATGGCCATTTTGTTCAACATGGTCGAAAATATTATAACTATGTCTTTTAGGATGACTTAATCCCTCGAAGCCCCCAGGGGGAGGGCTGAAAGTTATGAACTTTACCCAATGTTAACATATAGTATTGGTTATTGGGAAGTATACAGACGTTTTCAGGGGGAATTTTTTCTGGTAGTGGGGGTGGGGGTGGGTCGGGGTTATATGGGAGGATCTTTTCAAGAAGGAAGTTTGCATGGGGGAAGGGACATTGCTGTGAAGGGGGCGCCAGATTTCCCATCATTATTAAAAAAAAAAAATCAGAAATTAAATATAAAAAAACAAATTTTTCAACTGAAAGTAAGGAGCAACATCAAAACTTAAAACGAACAAAAAAATATTATCTATACGATTGGGTTCACCTTCTAGTCAATGCCTCGCTCTTTAAGCCAAAGATTTTTTAGTACTTTCATAAGAGCTATTTATTCTAATTAACGGCCTTTGTGATTAAGGGGTCATTTTTAAAGAATTGGAACAAAATTCGAACTTTAGCTTAAAGAGCAAGGTATTGACTAGGGGGAAAACCCCCTAATATACGTATTAAAAATATATGAATATAGAAGTTCGTTACGTAAGTTAATTCGTAAGTTACGTATATTTATTACTAATAAAAACGTTCGTAAATAAAATTCAACAAGTTTCGAGAAAGCCATTTAACCAAATAAAAGTAAAATTCGTTTTAATTATTCGTTTTCGCAAATTTCGTTTTAATTATTCATGCACGGTGAGCCAAAATCAAAACCTGCATTAATTAAAAAACGTTCACAAATGAAATAAAAAAAAACAAGTTTTTTAACTGAAAATAAGGAACGACGTTAAAACTTAAAACAAACAGAAATTATTCCGTATATGAAAGGGGCTGTCCCCTCCTCAACGCCTCGCTCTTAATAAATTTTTTAATTAACTTTAACGAAATTCACACCATCAGATTCAGCTTATCAACGAACATTATTAAAGAAGCTTCAAACTCCTATCTGCAAAAATGTGGAATTTTGCATTTTTAATTAACTTTAACGAAAATTACACCATCACATTCAGCTTATGAGAGAACCCTATTAAAGAAGTTTCACGCTCCTATCTGCAAAAAGGTGGAAATTTGCATTTTTTGCTCGAAGAAAGATCACGATGCGTGGCCTCCAAAAAATGGAGGGCAACTAGGCCCCCTCCCACGCTCATTTTCTTCTCAAAGTCACTCAATTAAAATTTTGAGATAGCCATTTTGTTCAGCATAGTCGAAAATCTAATAAATATGTCTTTTAGGATGACTTAATCCCCCACAGTTCCCAGGGAAAGGGCTGCAAGATATGAACTTTGCCCATTGCTTACATATTGTATTGATTATTGGGAAGTATACAGACATTTTCAGGAAGGATTGTTTTCTGGTGGGGGGGGGGCTGGAGTAGGGCGTTACTCGGGAGAATCTTTCCGTGGAAGATGTTTCTTTGGGGTAAGGGACATTTCTATGAAGGGTGTGCCGGATTTCCAAGCATTATTTAAAAAACGATCAGAAATTAAATTTAAAAAAAAACCAGTTTTTTCAACTGAAAGTAAGAAGCAACATTAGAACTTAAAACGAACAGAAATTATTACGTATATGAGGGGGTTCTCCCCCAAGTCAATACCTCGCTCTTTACGCTACAGTTTTTTTTAGTGCTTTCAAAAGAGCTATCTATTCTAATTAAACGGCCTTTGTGATTCAGGGGTTTGTGAATTAATTTTTTTTTTAACTTTTAACGTAAGGAGCGTGGTATTGACTAAGGGGAGAACCCCCTCATATACGTAATAACATATACGTAATAAAAAAAAACAAAAAAAACAAGCGATACGGCTCAATAGTAACCGAAACTTATAAAAACGGAATTTTGATGTCAATAAATGTATCAAAAGAATGGGCTTATAATGCTGATTCTAAATGTATAAATTTTATTAAGTTTAGTATTACTCATCAAAGGCTACGAGCCTGAGAAAATTTACCTGATTTTTTAGAGAGGGAGGAAACATCCCCTACAAGTGAAATAATTTTAATCAAAATCCCACCGTCAGATTCAGCGTATCAGAAAACCCTATTACATAGGTTTCAAGCTCATATCTGCAAAAATCTGCAACTATATCTGCAAAGTATTTTTTGCCAGAAGAAAAATATACGAATATAGAAGTTCGTTACGTAAGTTAATTTGTAACTTACGTCAGAACCAAATTTAGAGACAGCCATTTAGCAAAACAAGAGTAAAATTTTTATGCAAATTTTGTTTACTTATTCAATGACGGTGAGCCAAAATAAAAGCTGCATTAACTAAAAAACGATCAGAAATTAAATAAAAAAACAAGTTTTTTAAACTGAAAGTAAGGAGCGATATTAAAACTTAAAACGAACAGAAATTATTCCGTATATGAAAGGGGCTGTCCCCTCCTCAACGCCTCGCTCTTTACGGTAAAGTTTAACTTTGTCTCACACCTTTATTTTGAAAACAATAAAAAACTTTAGCGTAAAGAGCGAGGCGTTGAGGAGGGGACAGCCCTTTCATATACGGAATAATTTCTGTTCGTTTTAAGTTTTAATGTCGCTCCTTACTTTCAGTTTAAAAAACTTGTTTTTTTTTATTTAATAAAACAGAAGAAACGACAGTATTTCAATGTTTATAAGGTTGAACAGCAATCAATACTTTCTAGCAAAAATAAGTGTTTAGACTTTAAATATTTTGCTTTTGATGCAATGGCAGAGGTAATTTCTTACCATTTTTTACCAGCAAAATCAACAATCATTTTTAGAAACCTCTCATTTTTAGAAACTACATTTTTAGAAACCTCTGAAATTCGTGAGTACCAAAATTAGTAGCCTTCTGTCCCAACTTCATTTCCAAAAATGCCCGACTTTGTTTTCGAGACCTGTATTGAACCCGATAGAAAATATTTTTACTCTCCAGGATGAGATAGTTTTTGGCAGTCCAAATGTACTAAAGCCCATTCTAAAACGTAGGCAAAATAAGAAAATTCTCTATGCTTAAGTAGTAAGAAAATTTCAATAAATTATGGGATACTGCTTTCCCGTGTGATTGCCTCATAGAACTTAAATCCTGCAATAAGGATTCTTTTTAGTCCATGCACTTTCTATCGATTTGTACAGATTTGCCTCTGAACGGCTTTATTATCCAAAGAAGGCTAATTTCATTTTCTGTTTAAAACTTTGATGTCTGGGCGTAGATCCCTTATGAAATAAAAAATTTAGTTCGCTAAAAAAATTCTATCTTCACAAGAACAATGCTTAAATACTCGTTCTCAAAACCACTTTTGTATCGAATTTTCTAATGCTCTTCTTTGTTTATCATCTCATTAAAAAAATGGTGTATTATTAAAGTATTTTTACATCTTTTCTTCTTGGGTCACAATTTATCTACCAATATTTCTACAAACACAAAATCCAGTCTATATTCTGTAAGTACCAATTACCCCGTGCGTCTTGATATATAGATGAGAAAGTTTAGAGATTTAACCAAGTTCTTTCCCTAGAAGTTAGTTTATTAAATGGGAAAATCAAGGGAAAGTGGTATCGTTAAGAAACCGACATTGGCCTAATAGCTTTTAAAACGATCGAGCTTGACATTTACATAGTATAAAAAATAAACGATGTTTGCATAGCAGACTATTACATTACTGTACCTACAACCGAAGGGGGTATGTAAGATGTTTCTCAAAAATCTTATATTGATACTTTAATACCGCTAGACGTATGTCTTATTCACCTGGGCGTTTTTAGTCTGCTACATAAATCTGACGAAGCGTAATTATTTTCTAAAGAAGAAGAAAACCGGCCAGGATTTTTTTTTTCAGTAGCTTTTAACAATGAATTAAATAAAAAAAACAAGTTTTTCAACTGAAAGTAAGAAGCAACATTAAAACTTAAAACGAACAGAAATTACTATGTATATGAGGGGGTTCGCTCCCTAGTCAATACCTCGCTCTTTACGCTAAACGAATTTTGTTCCAATTCTTTAAGAATGACTCCTAAATCACAAAGGCCGTTTAATTAAAATAGATAGCTTTTTTGAACGTATTAAAAACACTTTAGCGTAAAGAGCAAGGCATTGACTAGGGGATGAACCCCCACCTATACTTAATAATTTATGTTCGTTTTAAGTTTTAATGTTGCTCCTTTTTTTCAGTTGAAAAAACTTGTTTTTTATTTAATTTCTGGTTATTTTTTAAATAATGCTGGGAAATCCGGCGCCCCCTTCATAGAAATGTCCCTTCTCCCTTGAAAACACCCTTCATGGAAACATTTTCCCTCGTGACTCCCTCCTTCGACTCCCTCCCCTTAACAGAAGAAATCCCTCCTGAAACGTCTGTATGCTTCCCAATAACCAATACTATTGTAATATGTGAACAATAGGCAAAGTTTATAACTTGTAGCCCTTCTCCCGGGGACTGTGGGGGATAAAGTCATCCTCAAAGGCATATTTATTAGATTTTTGACTATGCTGAACAAAATGGCTATCTCAAAATTTTTATCGGATGTTTTTGGGACGAATTGATTGTGGGAGGGGGCCTAGTTGCCCTCCAATTTTTTTGGTCACTTAAATAGGGCACTAGAACTTTTAATTTTCGTTCTAATAAGCCCTCTCGCGATATTCTAGAACCACTGGATTGAGACGATTACCCCTTGGGAAACACAAAAAAAAAACAAAATAAAAAAAACAACAAATAAACACGCATCCGTGATCTTTCTTCTGGCAAAAAATTCAAAGTTCCACATTTTCACAGATTGGAGCTTGAAACTTCTACAGTAGGGTTTTCTGATACGCTGAATCTGATGGTTTGATTTTGATGGTTTCATTAAGATTCTATGGCTTTTAGGGGGTGTTCCCCCTTTTTTCGAAAATAAGGCAAATATTTTCAGGCTCGTAACTTTTGATGGGTAAAACTAAACTTTATGAAACTTATATATTTGAAATCAGCATAAAAATCTGATTCCTTTGATATGTCTACAGGTATCAAAATTCCGTGTTTTATAGTTTCGGTTACTATTGAGCCGGGTCGATCCTTACTTACAGTTCGTTACCACGAACTGTTTGGAAATTTACAGTTTATTTTTTGACCTGGGAAGGTCAGCGAACAGGACATTATTTTCCAGCCGTATAACCATAATCTAAAGTAATTTAAGGTAAATCTAATTCTAAGAAAAAGACTACATGATAGTCAACGTAATAGCGGTGTCTTCCTAGTAAAAAGCAATTTGTCTACCATGGAAAAATTTTTCCTTGCCTCTTTATATAGAACGGATAATCTTGGAGAGTCCGGGAGGGCTCATTCAGGGGCGTAGCTACAGTATTTTTATTGGGGGGAGGGAGCGCTATTAAAGTAGGTGCTATTCAAGAGGTAGTAAAGAAAAGTAAATATTTAACAAACACGCTACTTGGTGAATTTAAAAAATTACGCAATACATTATACACAACAAACACACATTAAACAATCATACATATAAGTGCTGGTTCTTGGCTTTTGCTAGAAATGTCACCAATAAGCTGCTGGAAACAACAGTAGTATAACGTAAACAAGCTTTTGGGTGGGCAAGGTGAATGTCGTATACACTCGGCTTCTTTCAGCCAGATTCACCACTAATGCTGCAGTACGTTTCCCCCTCCATTTTCCCCAGCCCCCACGCCCAGCATAAAATGCTCAATCTCATAATTGAACCAAACTCTATTCAAATAGCCCCAGGTATGGCGCTATTCATTTGCTCGTAATTTTGAATGGTTCTTGACTCATTATTATTTAATATGTTGTACTAAACTTTTGACAGACGTGATTTATTGAAACATTATTTATGATTTTTTGTTAACTTGATTTATTGTGGTTTTGTCGATTTATATCAATGAATAGTATTGATATCAGGGAACCATATGAAGCCGAAACAAAAATCATAGGCAACGAAACAGCGCTATTTAAGCAAAAATAGAGGATAAGTCACAATATTACCACAGATTGTGTAACATTATATGGTGACATATCCGCCACATTTAAATAGTGACCGTGTTTCAAATTTGAAAGTATTCGAAAAATATAATTAAAATTATTAACTTATTAACTAAAATTATTAAAATTATTAACTGGATAAGGAATATCCAGAAAATCTTAATTATTCTTGGCATCATTGCGGGAGAAACCTTAAATTAATTAAAAATTGCCAAGGATACCGACTGGAAGGGAAAATTGACTCCTAAAGTTTGAAAATTACTCCCCCCCCTTTGTATCTTTGTTTAAAAAAACAAATTCTATAAAAATTACACAAAAGTTTTTCATGTGTAAATCAGGGTATGGGGGTTACATATCCGGAGGGGGGATACACTGAATATCGTTTTTATGCCTATAATTCCCTTCACGAGCAAAGCTCGGTCTCCTAGTGCTACATGATATAACTGATAACAATAGAAAAAGAGAACGAGTTGGTACCGCCTATTCGTGCACACAAAAAATAAATTGTGAGGAAAATATACATATTTTGTTCCAATTCACCTTCGTACAGCATTTCGTACCGCATGATGATGCCCAAAATGATAAATATCCCACAAGTACCACTGGCGTTGTATGAAATGCGATTAATTTCAGTCATAATTCTGAGCACATTTATGTCATTTTTTTCAAGCTCGTTAAAAGAAATATTTAGAAAAGCGAAAATAGCAAGAAGTCAGTATGGTATTATACACAGAGGCAGTTCTACATTTATGGGTTAGCAAGTGAATCCGTAAGGTAAGGAACAGGGCGTTACCAATGCTTTTTAAGGATTTGAATGACAAATAAGATAATCAGAGCTTCAATTAAATACTTGGAATAAAAATTTAAACAATTTAATGGTTTCCTGGAGCGAATCTCCCTCTTTCAAATTCCATGACCAAACTACAACTGATTTGACCCATCTAGTTATTAATTAAAAAAACTTTTTTCCACGAGATAAGTTCTTCAACAAAAGTTAAGAACTCCATTAAACCAAAAAAGAACAAAAATAGAATAAAATAATCTACCAAGCATACAACTTCCAAAAATCATTATCAATAAATAAATGAAATCGCAAAACAAACAGAAATTAAAGTTAATACCAGAGTCAAACTCAAGGTTGCCCGCAGATTTTTTTCCAGGGGGGGGAAGGCAGACACCGGAATAGCGGAGACTGGAGGAGAAATAAATCTTGCGGTAAAAAAAGTACAAAGAAGTATATCGTTGATCAGTTAAGTATCATTTTTGAGTTTTAACCAGTTAGCTACTATGTCAAATTCGTTGACAAGCTATCAAGGAGGCACACTTGTGCCTCTATAAAGAGGCGACCCACCACAATGTTAAGCGATTTCAGGTCCTAGAGGTCGCAGAGAGACGGCGGTAATCGCATTTTGTAGCCCAAGCTCAAACTAAGAAACTTGCAAAATTTCATCCTCCTCCGACTTTATCTTCATGGGGTAAACTGGGCCGGAAGTTTGGACCCTCCCACCACAGCCCCCCTTTAACGTTGTCCGATTGGGCTGAAATTTAGAAGTTAAGCTTTCCTAGGACCCGGGAGCTTATCCTCGAAATTTCAGCTCAATCCAATCACTCCTTCCCTGTTTTCAAAAAACCAAATATAGCCACTTAAAATTCATCATTTCTTTTTTTTTCTTAGCCACGCCTACAGGCCACAGTTGGCAACGGATCCGGTTGAATGAGGACTCATTCGAAGCAGAATTCGACCTGTTAGGGCCTTTTGATATTTTCAGACCGAAAAAATTATCCCCCGAATTTACATTTACGAAAAACCTTGTTTTCCTATATTAGCCCATGTTAATTTTTCCCACCACAACCCCCCTTTAACGTTGTCTGATCGGGCTGAAATTTAGAGGATAAGCTTTCCTGGGGCCTGGGAGCTTATCCTCGAAATTTCAGCTCAATCTGATCACTCCTTCCCTGTTTTCCAAAAACCAAATATCTAGTTTTGCTTGCGTCAAAAAGATTCATCACGTTACTAAAAAACAAGTTCAATTATGTTTCTTTAGTGTAGCGGTGAGACTCCTCGCTGTCAGGCGGGAAACCCGAGTTCGATTCACCGTTAGATCAAACTTTTTATATACTGAATTTAAATTTTTAAAAAAAAACTCAGTTTCTTTTTTAAATTATTTGAAAAAAATTATATTTTCTAAAGAGTTAAAGAGGCTGAGTTACAAGGTCGACCTTTAAAACACCCTGTCGAGAAAGAAAAGAATAATACACAATCATCTAACAGTTAGTCAAGCAATAATAAGTAATAAACTGTACAAAAACGTGCAGAAATTATTTGAAAAAAACTACGTTTTCTAAAGAGTTAAAGAGGCTGAGTTACAAGGTCGAACCTTAAAACGTACAGGGATTAGGAGGCACAGTTGGGGGGCTGCCGCCCCCCAAACCCCCCGCTTTCGCAGCCTTTAAATAAAAAAAAACAAAGTTTTTTAAACTGAAAGTAAGGAGCGACATTAAATCTTAAAACGAACAGAAATTATTCCGTATATGAAAGAGGCTGTGCCCTCCTCAACGCCTCGCTCTTTACGCTAAAGTTTGACTTTCTCACAACTCTTTTTTTAAACAATAAAAACTTTAGCGTAAAGAGCGAGGCGTTGAGGAGGGCACAGCCTCTTTCATATACGGAATAATTTCTGTTCGTTTTAAGATTTAATGTCGCTCCTTACTTTCAGTTCAAAAAACTTTGTTTTTTTTTTATTTAAAGGCTGCGAAAACGGGGGGTTTGGGGGGCGGCAGCCCCCAACTGTGCCTCCTAATCCCTGTACGTTTTAAGGTTCGACCTTGTAACTCAGCCTCTTTAACTCTTTAGAAAACGTAGTTTTTTTCAAATAATTGTCACTATAGAACCATTGAAAAAAGACAACTTTCGATAATGCCATGTTTGGCGTGTTTATTGCATTAAATACTGTCGATTAAGCAGCTATGGATCTGGGTAAAAGCTTTTCCAAAAGTTCGAGAGTATGTCGTATTGAGTCAGTTGCAATCTTGAGAAGGATTTCAAATAGTAGACTGGATTGTAATAATTTGGGCTATAGGGGGTGGGGGGTTGTCATCCTCAAAGACATAATTTCCAGACCTTTCAACTACGTTGAACAAAACCACCATATCAAAGTGTTGATCGGAATTTTTGGGAAAATGATGGGCATGGGGGGGGGGGGGGTTGATTATCCCTCCTATTACTTTCAACTACTAAATAGGGCAATAGCCCACTCAATTTCAAATTGAATGAGCCCTTTTTTAAGTTTTTACGATAACACTTTATATAAAAAACTTATATGTCTCCAAGGCATAACTTACAACCTTAGCCCTGAGGGCTTTGGGGGGGGGGGGGGCTTCATACTCAAAGACATAATTTCCAGACCCTTCAACTACGTTTAAAAAAATGGTTATATCAAAATTTTGATCGGAAGTGTTTGGGGAAATGATGGGCGTGGGGGGCACTCGCCCTTTGATCTCTTTTGGCTATTATTAAGGGCACTAGCCCTCCCAATTCCCAATTGAATAAGCCCCTTTTGAAGTTTCTACGACAATGCTTTCTATAAAACCATATATGCCCCCAGGGAATAACTTAAAACTCTTTCCCTGAGAGTTCTGGGGGGTGATTTCCTCAAAGATATAATTTTTTGATCTTTCAACTACGTTGAACAGAATGGCTATCGCAAAATTTTGATTGGATGTGTTTGGGGAAATGGTGGGCTTGGAAGGGGTGTTATGTGGTAAAGTGAGTTTATGATTGTAAGGTGAAGTTGTTGTTGCAGATACCATTATTTCTCCCTTTATAGGGGAAATAACCATTTCCCTAAGGTAAATAAACTTTGGTAGCGTGCCTTAGGCTATGACCTGACTAATGAGGCGTACCAGCTGAGAATATTCGAGGGACTAAATTTAGATTTGTAGAGACGTTGGCTATAACACCATACTTCTATTCAGCTAACATACACCAGTACAAGTCTGATAACATATAAGCCGCTGGGACTGGTTGTCCCAGGGAGCCAAAAATTATACGAATACTATGGTACGATGTAATATAATAAGGCACTTGAACACTTACGATATTTGACATATAATCCAAGGTATTTCTAAGATGAACGGACCAGAGTTCAGTCCGGCATAAAATTAGTATATCGCACCCCGTTCCCATAAAATGTATCCTTTACACATTTCATCAACCACACCTTATCAGGGCCCAATGACGCAAATAGCTAGGATGTGGTGATTTCTCAATTTCCTATTAAGCATACACATACCAGGATGTATTCCATATCTTAATAAAAAGTGGTATTTCGAAACTCTGTATTGCGTCTTAAGGTCTTTATTAAAATCCCAAATTTGACTTAATTAGAAAGCTTCACCACAGTTAGTTGCCCTCCAATCACTCTAGGCTATTGAAGACGGCACAAGCCCTTCCAATTTCTAATCAAATGAGCCATTTTTGAAGTTTCTATGACAACTCCTTCAGTACGAAGTGCCCTGATGTAAAATAAACCAAAAAAAAATATATAATGCATTGTGCCCACATCGTTCTTCACTTAGGCAGCGCTATTGCGCTGCCTTTGATAGTACGACTATGGTTATAAAAAGAACAAAGTCTTTTGTTCTTTTTCAATGATTTCTTTTTCATTCAGGAAATTATATTCGGTGTATATCCACCTTCTTGTTCTTCATTGATTTATTTCTGTCCTGTTTGCAGATGTAGAGGTTGTATTCATTTCCACTTTTGAAAGTTTTAAAACAAGATAATATATTCTTGAACTGATACTAGGAAGTAAAAGCACCTTAAATATCAGGAAGAAAAATTAACCTGGGGAAATGTGACGAAACAGGAAGCACAGGACACTTTTCAATTTTGCCCTTAACTAGGCTCATATTTTTAATTGATGATAAGGTTTCAAATTTCAAAAGCAGTGTATTTGGAAAAAATGCTAAGGCGGACTATTTGGAAAAATGCTGAAGTGTAATGGACTCCTATTTTTCTCGTTTTCCATATGTTAAAGACGAACGTTGATTAATTAATAAAATATACATCTGCTAAAAAAAAGAGCAAATTTGACACTTAAAACGAGCTTTTAAAACAGTTTTAAAGCTGCTTCATAAATCATAGTTTTTTTTTCCGAATTATTGGGGGGGGGGGTAACTGCCCCCCTCTTTCGCCTCAATGCCGCCACTGGGCTCATTTAACTGCAGAATTATGCCATTTGACCATTAAATTAGAATCTTGATAGATATATTTTCGTAAAAAGTGGACATGATGCATCTCGTAGGAATCAAAGGCTTTTCAATTTATTGAAAAATAAAGAATAAAAGTAAAGATTTTCAGTTTATGCAACTGAATAGAACAAAAGAAGGCTTTTGGGTCAGTGCTTCTGACTATATTCCTCAGTATTAAATTAGGCTAACATAAAACATATTTAAAAACAAAACATAACAATAACATAAAAACATATAACATAAAAACATAAACATAACAATCTAAGATATAAACATAGTAAATATAAATTTCACAAGTGTTTCTCTGCTTTTTACAAAACTTGGTATGAAAAGGTTTTGAAGGCCCTTATTAGAAATCTGAGAAAAAATTCATTAATCATAGATTATATTTTCACAGTGACTTCAAATTGACAAGATGAAGGCCACTAAAAGCACTATCAAACAAGACATTCTTCGCATACGTAAACACATGCTCCCAAATGTTTAAAAATACATAGCTTCTAAGACAATGCACCCCTCCCCCTCCTCTGCAAGTTACAGCCTCCCTGTAGAAATCATCTAATCTCAAACTGAATTAATAGAAATTATGCTGGAGCTTCCCTTTTGACAGGTTAATCGATTGCTCTTTTATATTTCAATTTTCTAAATAGAAAAGGTTCATTTTCTTCTAAATAAGTTCACATGTCAGATACAGCTGGTGGATCAATCCTAACCTGTTTTTTGTTCATTTTCAAATAGAGCTGGAGAGAATATTTATGTTTTCAAAATAAAGCAGTATTTTAACTAGCTAAATTATGTACATCAATCTATAGGAAACAACTAAACTGTTCCTGCTAGTGAATGATAAACATGGACTGACAGAAAGCATAAACTTTTCTATTTTACTCCTTTTTTTCTGTGAATGGAAGCACAATTCAGTTAAAATACCTTTATGCTGTCACTCTGCAGAACATTAACTAAAAATCAGAGTTGCAAAGAGTTGAATTTTGTAGAATTATACTCATATCCCTTCCAATTGGCTTTTATTTTTTATTGTAGATGTTTTTCTTTTTTTTCTTATTTCTAACATGGATAAAGAAAATTTCAAATTAAGCTTTCAGTGTATTGCTTTCTAATGTTTATTCTAAAATTATCTTTTCAAAATAATTTCAATTTTGTTTTAAAAATAAAGCAACACCAAAATTAGTTATATTATTGTCATCCATTTATTGGATATAACTACACTGTTCATGGTAGTGAACGATAGATATAGACTGACAAAAAGCATAAACTTCTCTTTTTCTCTTCTGTATATTTTGTGAATGGAACCACAATTCGGCTAAACGCCTTTTTGCTATCACTCTGCAGAGCATTAACTAAAAATCAGAGTTCCAAAGAGGATAGTAATTCTCTTATTTATTTCTACAGAAAGGAAGATCAATAGTGACATAAAATGAAAGTTTCCATAAAATTTCCATAATTATCATCATATCCATTCCAATTGTTGTCTGAATCATTGCAGATTGATTTTTCCTCTTAGCAGGGATGAAAAGAATTTCAAATTAAGCTTTCAGTTCAATGTTTTCTGAAGTTTGTGTTTTGAAATTATCTTTCAAGATAATTACAATTTTGTTTTTAAAATTAAACAGCACCAAAATTAGTTCCAGTGCTATCAAGGGGTTCGGGGACCATCCTCCCCCAATACTTCTTTTTTAATTATTCCAATTTTGTTTTCAAAATAAAACAGCACGAAAATTAGCTATAGTTTTATTCAGGGGGCTGGGGGGACCGTGACCCCCCCCCCCCAAGAGTTTTCTGGCAACCTCATTTGCTTTTTTTCTCTTGTTTACCCTTTTTTAAATGAACATACCAGTTTGGTCAATTATTAGCACCCTTGTCACATTGCTCCCCCCCCCCAAGATTTTGCTCTAGATCTGCCTTTGGTATTATTATCAATTTACAGGAAACAACTAAACTGTTCATTGTGAAACGATGAATTTTATCAATCCAGGACCAGAAAAAAATTATCGTTCTCATATAAGACCCTGTTTTGAATATGCCTGCCCTGTCTGGCACCTGGGGTTGACCAAAGACCAATGTTCTAAAATTGAAAGTGTTCAAAAAAGAGCAATTAAAATTATACTCGGGACATCCTATAATACATGCAATGAAGGTTTGGCTAGACTTGAACTTACTATATTGGGGTCATGATTTCACATCCTTACCATGAACTTTAGTCACAAGTGCTTAGTTATGACTATCATCGACGTTTTCTACCCCCCCCCCTTAAAGAAAATCCCCCAATCCTTACTAATAGCCTACAAGACTCATCACTCGTAGAGCTCCAAATACCCAAATACCCCAAATGTTAACCATGGGGTATAAAAAACTCTTTTGTACATTATTTTGTTTCCATTTTAATAACTGATTTAACTTCTTGTTTATATTTTTTTATTATTTAAATGTTTGACGTGCTTATGCTAGCTTTTGTGCTATTTTAGCCAATAACTCGTATTCTCTTCTAAATATAGACTGACATAAAATATAAACTTCTGTACATATGTTTTGTGCATGGAAGCACAATTGAGTTAAAGCACCTTTTTTAATATTATGCTGCAGAAATTTAATTTAAAATCTCAGTTTCAATGAGGATATTTATTTTCTTATATGTTTCCACCGTTTGCAACTGGTGTTTCAATTCCCGTAGATTTTTTTTTATACATTTCTTAGGAGACTGGATGGGAATTTCAAATTGTGCTTCCAGTTCATGTTTTTAAATTTTATGTTTTCTAATTATAGTCTTGAGATGATTTCAATTTTGTTTCAAAATGAAGCAGCCCAAAACCATTTAGAATATCGGCATCAATCTATAGGAAACAATGACACCATTCGCAGCAGTGAAGGACAATTACCGCTTTTTACATCAATTAATTTAAAAAAAAATAAGTTTTAATTAAAAAAAATTCCACAAAATAAGTTTTTCAAAAAAAGTAAAGAACTCCATTAAACCAGAAATGAACAAAAACAGAATCAAATAATCTACCAAGCATACAACTACCACAAATCAGTATCAATAAATAAGTGAAATCAAAAACAAACAGAAATTAAAATAAATAACAGAGTCAAACTCAAAACGAGCCAAAATTAATATGAGTAGGGTTCAAAACCCCTATGCTTTCTAAAAGTCAGAATATAATTTTTACTTTACTGAAAAAAATTCAAATGAAAGTTTAATATGCATATGCTGGTATTTATTCCTTAAAATCTTAATTAATTTTTGATTTCTTAAAGTTATAAAAGTGAAAACATTTAAAAGAATTTTTCAGTAAAGTACAAATTATATTCTGGATTTTGGAAAGCATAGGGGTTTTGAACCCTAGTCATATTAATTTCTGCTAGTTTTGAGTCTAACTCTGTTATTTATTTTGATTTCTGTTCGTTTTGGGTTTCATTTATTTATTGATACTGAATTGTGGTAGTTGTATGCTTGGTAGATTATTTGATTCTATTTTTGCTCATTCTTGATTTAATGGAGTTCTTTACTTTTTTTTAAGCTTATTTTATGGAAAAAACTTTTTTTAATTAATTCATGTTCGTTTTATGTTGACATAGTCTTTTTCAGGGAAAAAGAAAATAATTTTTTGAATCTTTCAAGTTTTGTTTTAAGAATTTATAGTTTGGCATGCTATTTGTATGCTGGAGAAACTTTTTCAGCAATTTTTAACAACATAAAATCTTTTGAAAATCATGACACAAATAGTAGTGTTTAATTTAGTCATATACATCCTCTAGTTGACCTGATAAATAAAAATTAATACCATTCCCAAAAAATTACATCTATTCTCTTTCACAGCCTGGATACAATTGCATCTTTTGGTTTAGTAAAATTTTAAGACTAGAAGTAGTAATAGAAGTAGCCCAGAAAATTTGAAATTAATGCTCTCAGTCATTCTTGGTATATTGCTGAGATCTTTTTGGCAACCTGTATACAAACAGTGTGTTTTGATTTAGTTTTAAAGCAACATTTAGTTTATAAGCATAATGAGCAAATTACAAAATTGTGGGGGTTGACTTACCCAATAACCCTAGAGATATAGTTGCTAGACCATTCAATTATGCTGAACAAAATGGCTGTCTTAAAATTCTGATTGGAAATGTCTGAAAACTATGAGCTAAAGAAGAGGGCTGATTGCCCTCCAATCATTTTTGACTCTTAAGAGGGCACTATAACTTTTAATTTTCAATCAAATTAACTCCTTTAAGATATCAATGATATTACTAGCTATGATAGAGCGTCCCTTACCTATGTCTTTATATGCCCTTTTAATACTTGCATGCATATAGGTTTTTCGTTTAGTTGAAACTCCTCCTAAACGTTCCCTAAAAGTTTCAACTTAATGCCATTAGTATCGTTAATTACAGTAACCGTAGAAGCAGCATTAAATGAATACACCGGAGTGTCTTCTGGCTAGCTCAAAATCCACATCCTATGAAGGTATGCAGGTGAAATTTTCAGAGAATATTTCTGTTGTATGGATGACAACCTGCCATCCGTGTGAAGGTTGTCTAAAGGGCATATCAGCAATATCTTAGGAACAGTTTAGTGTATGAACACATGTTGTGGGGGGTGTTGAACTAACCCAAAGACACTATTTAAAATCAAATGAAAAAACAAAAGAGACCCATCTGAATTTAATACGACCAGTCATTCCATAAAACCTTATATGCCCCCAGGGCATAGCTTAAAGCCCTTGCTCCAGTGCTTTGAGGGGTTTTGCTAACCCTGGAAGCATTATTATATGTTCTTTGGACTATTTAAAAAAAAAAATGTCATTGCACAATTTCAATCAAATGCCTTTGGTGAAAAGAGGGGTAGTTGGGTGGGGAGTGTGCTACTTGGCCTCCATCAGTATTTACTCTTAAAAGGGAACTATAACTTCCAATTTCAACCAATTGAGCCACCTCTGAAGCTTATACAGCCATCCCTTCCATAAGAACCTTACATGCCCCAAGGGAATAACTTACAGCCCCCGGTATTAGGCTCTGGTGGTTTGTATCAACATCAAAAGCCTTGTTATATAATATTTGAACTATTTTGAACAAAAGAACTATCTAAAAATGTCTATTGGATACATCTCAGGAAAACATGACGTGTTGTGGTGTGTGTGGTGTGTGGGTGGGTGGGGTGGGGGGTGGGGGGGGGGGGGTGTCAGCTGCACTCTGATACTTTGACTCTTAAAAGGGCACTAGAACTTGTGACTACCAATCCAAGAGTCCCCTTCAATGCATATACTACCACCGTTTTTATAAGAATCTTATATGGCCAAAGGGCACAACGTACACCCTTTCATGAGAGCTATAGGGGGGGGGGGGTGTCTTCCTCACCGACATAATTTCCAAAACCTTCAACGACGATATATAAAATTATTATCTCCAAATTTTGCTTGGCGGTATTAAGGCAAATGCTGAGCGTGGAGGAGGGGGAGGCTGTTTGCTCTCGAATCACTTTGACTCTTAAAAAGGGCACTATAACTTCCAATTTCAAATCAAATAAACCCCATCTGATGTTTATATGATCGGCCATTCAATAAGAACCTTATATGTCCTCATAAAATAACTTACAACCCTATCCGCATGGCACTGTGAGGTTGTGTCATCCCTAGAGACATTATTATATGTTCTTTGAACCATTTTGGAAAAAATCGCTATCTCATAATTTCAATCAGATACGTTTGGGGAAAAGAGGGGTTATAGAAGAGGGAGGTGGGGCTAAATGCCTTCCATCACTTTTGACGCTTAAAAAGGAAATAAAACTTCCAATTTTGAACCAAATGAGCCTCTTCTGAAGTTAGACAACCATCCCTTCCATAAAAACCTTAAATACCTCTTGCGCATAACTTACAACCCTTGCCCCTAATCTCTAGGGTTTGTTTCAACCCTAAAAGCCTTGTTATGTGATATTTAGACTATTTTGAATAGAATGGCTATCTCAAAATTTCTATTAGATACATTTCGGGACAATACGACGCATGTGTGTGGAGGAGGTGTAGCTACCCTCCGATCACTTTGACTCTTAAAAAGAGCAATAGAGCGTCTGATTACTAATCCAATGAGCCCCCTCCGAAAATTATATGATCACGCTTTCTATAAAAACCTTATATGCCACAAGGGCATAACTTACAACCCTTGCCTGAGGGATGGGGGATTTCTTATCCTCAAAGACTTAACTTCCAGACCTTTCAAACACGTTGAAAAAATTGGCCATCTCAGAATTTTATTGGAAGTGTTGCGAAACGATGGACGTGGGTGGTTGTTTGCCCTAAAATTACTTCTGACTAATAAAAAGGGACTAGTCCTCTCTCCAATCGAATGAACCCTTTTTGAAGCTTCTACGACAAAACTTTATATGCACCAAGGGCATAAATTATGACCCTTATCCTGAAGGAAGCGGGGGAAGGGGGGGGGGGTTGTCATCATCAAAAACACAATTTCCAGGCCTTTCAACTACGTTGAAAAAATGGCTATATCAAAATATCGATCGGAAATGTTGAGGAAATGATGGGCGTGGAGGGTGATTCTCCTTCCGAGTACCTTCAACTATTAAAAAGAGCAATAGCCCTTTCAATTTCCAATCCAATGAGCCCTTTTGAATTTTTACGACAAAGCATTCTATAAAAACCTTATCAGCTATGCCCCAGGGCATAGCTGACAACCTTAGCCCTGAGGGCTGTGGAGGAAGGGGTGGGTTGTCATGCTACAAGCCGTAAATTCCTGACCTTTACGTTCAACAAAACGGCTGTATCAAAATGTTGATCAGAAGTGTTTGGGGAAATGATGGGCGTGTGGGGGGGGGGGGGAGAATTCGCCCTCCAATCGCCTTTGACTATTAATAAGGGCACTAGCCCTCTCAGTTCCCAATTGAATGAGCCCTTTTTTAAGTTTCTACGACAGTACTTTCTATAAAAGCCTTATATGCCCCCAGGCCATAAATTACAACCTTTGCCCTGGGGGCTGTGGAGGTTTTGTCATTCTCAAACACATAATTTCCGGACCTTTCAACTACCTTGAACAAAATGACTATCTCAAAATTTTGATTGGAAGTGGTCGGGAAATGGTGGGCGTCAGAGGGGGTCAGTTGCCCTCCAATAACTTTCGACTATTATAAAGGACACTAGCCCTTTCAATTTCAAATCGAATTAGCCCTTTTTGAATTTTCTACGAGAACGCTTTCTATAAAAACCTTATATTCCCCCAGGGGCATAGCTTACAATTCTTAACCCGAGGGCTGTTGGGGGAGTGTCATCCTCAAAAAGATAATTTCTGGACTTTTCAACTTCGTTGAAGAAAATGGTTATCTCAAAATTTTGATTGGATGTATTCGGGGAAATAGCGGGCGTGAGAAGGGGGTTAGTTACCCTTCAATCACTTTCGACTATCAAAAAGGGCACTAGCCCTTTCAATTTCCAATCGAATGATCCCTTTTTGAAGTTTCTACGACAACACTTTCTATAAACAAAAAAACCTTACATGCCCCCGGGGCATAACTTCAAACCCTTTCCCTGAGAGATGTGGGGGGTTGTCATCCTCAAAGACCTAATTTCCAGAACTTTTAACTACGTTGAACAAAATGGCTGTCTCAGAATTTTGATTGGACGTGTTTGGGGAAAGAGTGGGCGTGAGAGGGGGGGTCAGTTGCCTTCCAATTACTTTCGACAATTAAAAAGGGCACTAGGTCTTTCAATTTCCAATTGAATCAGCCCTTTTACAAGTTTCTACGACAACGCTTTCTATAAAACCTTATATGCCCCCAGGGCATAACTTACAACCCTTACCCTGAGACATGTGGGGGGGGGGGGTGGCTGTCATCCTCAAAGACCTAATTTCCAAAACTTTCAACTATATTGAACAAAAGGCTATCTCAAATTTTGTTTGGATGCGTTTGAGGAAATGGTGGGCGTGAGAGGGGGGCTAGTTGCCCTCCAATCACTTTTGACTATTAAAAAATGACTATCCCATTCAATTTCTAATCAAATGAGCCCTTTTTGAAGAATCTACGACAACGCTTTCTTTAAAAAACCTTATATTACCCCAGACCATAACTTACAACCCCTGCCCTGAGGGCTTTGGGGGGAGTGTCATCCTCAAAGACATAATTTTCGGATCTTTCAACTACGTTGAACAAAATGGATATCTCAAAATTTTGATTGGATGTGTTTGGGGAAAGGGTGGGCGTGAGAGGGGGTTAGTTGCCCTCCAATCACCTTCTACTATTAAAAAGGGCACTAGCCCTTTCAATTTCCGAACAAATTAGCCCTTTTAAAGTTTTTACGACAACGCTTTCTATAAAAACCTTATGTGCCCCCAAGGCTTAACTTACAACCCTTGCCCTGAGGGCTCTGTGGGGGGTTATTATCCCCAAAGACATAACTTCCAGACCTTTCAACTACGCTGAACAGAATAGTCATCTCAAAATTTGGATTTGATGTTTTTGGGGAAATGGTGGGCATGGGAAGTGTGTTAGTTGCCCTCCAATCACTTTCGACTATTAAAAAGGTCTTAAAACCTTCTAATTTCCAATCGAATGAGCCTTTTTCAAAGTTTCTACGACATCTAGTTCGATACAAAGTGCCCTGGTCTAAAAGCAAGAAAGAAACAAAAATAATACATTGTGCCAACATTGTTCTTTACTTAGGATTAAGTAAAAAAAAACAAGTTTTTCGAACTGAAAGTAAGGAACGACGTTAAAACTTAAAACAAAAGAAATTATTCCGTATATGAAGGGGGCTGTCCCCTCCTCAACGCTCGCTCTTTACGCTGAAGTTTTTTTATTGTTTAAAAAAAAATAGAATTGTGAGAAAGTCAAGCTTCAGTGTAAACAGCGAGGCGTTGAGGAGGGGACAGCCCCCTTCATATATGGAATAATTTCTGTTCGTTTTAAGTTTTAACGTCGTTCCTTACTTTCAGTTAGAAAAACTTTTTTATTATTTAATTCTTGAACGTTTTTGAATTAATGCAGGTTTTGATTTTGGCTCACCGTACATGAATAATTAAAACAAAATTTGCATATTAATTTTACTTTTATTTGGTTAAATGGCTTTTTCGAAACATGTTTAATTTTATTTGCGAACGTTTTTATTAGTAATAAATATCCGTAACTTACGAATTAACTTACGTAACGAACTTCTATATTCATAGATTTTTAATACGTATATTAGAGGGTTCATCCCCTAGTCAATACCTTGCTCTTTAAGCTATAGTTGGAATTTTTTTCCAATTCTTTAAAAAAGACCGCTTAATCACAATCAGTTGATAAGTTGAAATTAGTTGAAAAACCTGTTCGCCCCTTCATAGCATTGTCCCTTCCCCCATGAAAACTTCCTTCGTGGAAAGATCCTCCCATACAACCCTCGACCCCCCCACCTACGAGAAAAATTCCTCCCTGAAAACGTCTTTATACTTCCCCATAACCAATACTATATGTTAACATTGGGTAAAGTTCATAACTTCTAGCCCTCTCACCGGGGACTTCGAGGGAGTAAGTCATCCTAAAAGACATTTTTATCATATTTTTGATCATGCTGAACAAAATGGCTATCTCAAAATTTTGATCGGGTGACTTTGGGAAAAATAAGAGCGTGGGAGGGGGCCTAGTTGCCCTCCATTTTTTTGGTCACTTAAAAAGGGCACTGGAACTTTTAATTTTCGTTCCAATGAGCCCTCCCACGATATTCTAGGACCACTCGGTTGATACGATCACCCCTGGGGGAAAAAAACAAACAAACAAATAAAAACGCATCCGTGATCTTTCTTCTGGCAAAAATGTAAAATTCCACATTTTTGTAGATAGGTGCTTGAAACCTCTACAGTAGGGTTCTCTGATTCGCTGAATATGATGGTGTGATTTTCATTAAGGTTCTATGACTTTTAGAGGGTGTTTACCCCTTTCTGCAGATTTTCTCAGGCTCGTAGCCTTTGATGGTAAAAAAAACTTAAAAAAAAACTTATATATTTTAAATCAGCATTAAAATCTGATTCTTTTGATGCATCTATTGGTATCAAAATTCCGTTTTTTAGAGTTTCGGTTACCATTGAGTCGGGTCGCTCCTTACTTACAGTTCGTTACCACGAACTGTTTGATAGTCGTCGTTTGTCGATAATTATCGTTTAATCATGGTTAAAGATTTGCAGTATTTATTACTTCCTCTTGTATACGATTTTCTCTATTTATTTAGCGCACAATTTGATTAAAGCACCATTTTTAGCGTAGCCCTACAGAAGATTTATTGAAAACATCAGTTAAAAAGGGAATACTAATTTCACATATATTTCTACCAACAGAAAAATGAACAGCAAATCTTTTCCTGTAAAAGATTTGCTAAATACAGAAACTTTCCTTGTGAATAAATAATTCTTACTTTAGTCCATGAGTTTGCAAATGGGGGGGGGGGGGGGGGGCTTGAGTCCACTTTTAAAAAATGTTTATGTAGAATATCTAGAAATACTATCTTAGAAATATAAACTATGATTCAGGGGAAGATACTTAGAGGCTATTTTTGTTATTTGGAACTATAGGAAACTAGAAATTGAGGATTCCTTGGAATGGCTAAAAAAAATTGGGAATATTCATATTTATTATCTAAATAATAAATAATATCTAAATAATAATGACATAAAAAAATAATGAATTAGTTCTCCAATCTGAGAATGAAGAATGTGTGTTACTTATCCATTACCTCAAATCATCCTAGTCAAGTTAATACGGGGATATTCATTCCACTACTTGACAGGGCATTAAAGCTAATATCACTTGTCAAGATGGAGAATTAACTCTTTTTCATCATCCATACTTTAATAGTAAACATATCTTTAAAAGTTGATTCCTCAAAGTATATAAAGAAAAATTAAGTGAACTCATGGAAGAAGATGTAACCGATAAAAAGATCAATTTCATTTTCCACCATTTGTCGCTTTTCTATCGCAAAAGCTAAACTACTATTACTACTAACAACTCACTGTAGCACCAAGCCGCCTAAGGCCAACACAGCTACGCATGGTACTCCTCGATCCCAATCTATTCAAAGCTTCCCTCTTTACCCCTTCCCAGGAAGTTCCCATTTCCTTTAAATCTTTCTTTAAGACATCCTCCCACCCCAGACAAGGACTACTTATTCTCTGTTTATCCTTCATGCGCAAAACTTACCCTAGCCATCTCAACCTTTGTTTCATTATAGCGTGTAAGCGGGAAGCGGGGTTGAACCATCTTTCGTACAGCCTATTGTTTTAAATACGGCCATTCAACCCTGTACCCAGAACAATCCGTAGGCAATTTCTCTGGGAAACATCTAGCAAAAATTCATCCGCTTTTCGGGGCACCCATGCTACTCTTTTTCAAAAGCTAAAAAAGAATTATAAGCATATAACATAAAAACTAGTTATAAATTCCAACTAAACACGGGACCTTTATTAAATACTGGAAAAAAAGAAATACCTTAATAACATAAAAAGTACTGTGTATAGAATACATAAATTTATGTGGGCAGAACACAACAAAATTTAGAAAATAGACTGCAACAGCGGAAATAGCAATAGATTTTTCCCTAAAGTCTAATAAAAGACCAGAAGCTTTTGAATTGCCAGTTGCGGAACATTTATTTGATCTTTCCACACCGTAATACAATGTTTGATGAAACAAAAATAATTGTTAATTGCCTTGGAATGCTACAAAGTTTTATAGAGATCATGGAAATCAGGAAAAAATATTTTTAAGGGATTAGTATAAATAGAGATGAAGGAGAATGTAGATTAAATCGTATTTATGATTGTTTAATTGAAAAACAGGCCAAAGGCTTGTATGGTTCTAATAAGAAAGAAAATGAGGAAATTTAGACTCTCAACCCCGAACTAATTTCAACTTAAGAAATAAAGGTTGAACTGAAATAAACTTTGGGAAAAGTCAGTTTGCTTGTCTATTTTATATACAGTTGCAGAACATTTAATTGACCTTTCCACGCCCTAATATAATGTTCCATCAGACAAGAACAACTGATAATTGTGTTGGAATGCTGCAAAGTTTTATAGAGATCACATAAAACCAGAAAAAAAGTAATTATAAGGGATTAGTATACATAGAGATGAGGGAGAATATGGATTGAATTCTCTTTATAATAGTCTAATTGAAAACAGGCCACAGGGGTCGTATGCTTCAAACCAGGAAGAAGATAAAGAAATTTTGGACTCTCAACCTCAAACAAGTTTGATCTTAAGTATAAAAGGTTAAACTGAAATAAACTTTGGGAATATTCAATGTACACTGGCTAGATTAGCAAATGAAAAATGCTTTCAACTTTCAAAGAGGAGGTCATAAAATATATTTGACCTCCATATGATTTTAATTAATTGATCTACATCATCTTTAAGAACTTCAAATATTTATTTTCTAAAAGCTAAAAAAAACTAAGAAAAAATCATTTATATACATGATAGTATGTAAAAAACGCTTTGCATTTTTTGCAAGAATTATCTTATTGAAATCGTTTAAAAACAACCATAGTCTATGAAATGTGAGTTTCTTTCGTTTTTTTGTATGGCAATTATGTTTTTTACGATATTCTGATGTAAATTTTAAAGTTGTTCAAGTTATTTTTAGATATGAAGCCAAAGTGTTCGGACTATTTATACGAAAAAGCTGCTAGTTTTTCTTTCAGTATTTACTGTCTATCAAAAGCTTTACCTTTTCTCAATATTTTCATTTTATTTTAATTATGAATGGAATGGCAGTGTAATCTGAAAAATTGTATTCTTCCATTATTTATCTCCAAATTGTCCGGAGTAACCCGAACAAAAACTTAGTTCTCCTAAAATACCCTGAAAATTAACGGTAGCAAAACACAAGAACTTTAACACGAAATACAAATTGTTGCTTTTCCTTAATTTTATTTTTCAGAGAAATTTCGTTGAACCTAGCTTTCTTTTGGGGAAATTCGGGAAAGTCTTATGAAGTTCGTTGATAGTGACAGCACTAATTCCAGAGTACTATAGCATCTATACATTTGGCACTTACAATGGAACTTACACTTGGAATATACATTGGATTGCACACAATATATGGACACTAAAAGCGACCAGAACCACTTATATTTGGGTATAATGATATGCAAAACAGATAAGAATTAGGCAATGAGATACCTTTGATACCTGTATTAATGTAGGTAAATGACCCAAACTATGATGTACGTTCATTAAAGCTTAGCATTAAATTGTCTTAACTCAGGATATCCAGATAAAATCAAGATTACAATAATAAGAATATTTTTTTATTTGTATTAAATGAAACAGATAAAGGGTTGAAATTTTAATCACTTGTCAACTTAAGGTAAGTCTAAGGGAATATTAACTCCAACGCCACATCATATATGTGTCAGAATACGATTAGAATATATTCATCTTTTCCCAAGTCGATTGATTAGATTGACCTAGCTTTCCTTCTTGGCTGTCGTCACTACAATACACAAGTACCAAATGAGGAGTGTGGACAATATAAAATATTGTTTTGTATTGGAGTATGATGCTAAACAACTTAATTGCATAAAGTTGAAAGCAATAAAGTCGTAGGTACTGAGAAAAAATTTAAGTATAGAAATCGAGAACAATCCTTAGCAATCCAGTACAATCCTTAGAAATCAAGTAGTGAGGTAATTATGGATTTGAACCCCCCAGAACCCCAACCATAGAGGACCCAATCATCAAGGACTCAAACCATGAAAGACCCAAACCTTCAAGGGCCCTAACCACCAAGGACCCCA
This sequence comes from Artemia sinica, assembly GCA_027921565.1. Taxonomy (NCBI): domain Eukaryota; kingdom Metazoa; phylum Arthropoda; class Branchiopoda; order Anostraca; family Artemiidae; genus Artemia; species Artemia sinica. The sequence continues at coordinate 52,155,085 of CM051272.1, forward strand.
ACCACCAAGGACCCCAGCCTCCAAGGGCCTAAATACCCCTCCCCAAACCTTTTTGCCCCTCCCACCATTTATAATACTGTTTTTAGATTAATTTTTTAAACCTTTTTTTAAACTTTTATTTTTAATTTTTTTAACATAGAAATTTTTTCAACTTTTTTTTTACACGTCTTAGAATGACATGGAATATATTTAAACAAAAAAAGTCACATTTAATATTTTCGAAATACAAAATGAGAACGATATATATATATATATATATATATATATATATATATATATAATATATATATATATATATATATATATATATATATATATATATATATATATATATATAATATATATATATATATATATATATATATATATATATATATATATATATATATATAATATATATATATATATATATATATATATATATATATATATATATGTTAGTCGGGACTTTTAATAGTAGAAATATAATGTTTGTAGTACCCCTTTTTAAACTTGGAATTTCTTAGACCTGGAATTTTTTATTCGGCTGTACCAATGATATTCTATGGCCGCTCATCAAAACTACGCGGCTGTCCCAGTGGTAGTATACGGTTTGTTATCGACACTACCTAGTTTAATGTATGTATCAAATCAGTAATTTTTGTACATTGGAAAGATAAACACCTGCATTATATTCGCTAAAAAAAGGGAAAATGAAATATTCGAAGAAAGTTTATACACATGATAAAGTCATCATTGTGTTGAGTGCGGACAAGGAGAAATATTTGTACTCTGAAACAAGCACTAGTGGTAACACTATTGGAAACATATGCGTGCATTGTCATGACAGTGAGAGATTGAATTTCTTTGGAGTATCGAAAAAATATAATGATCATAGTGTTAGTTATGCCAGAGTCAAATTTACAGAGATGATAGTGCTCAAAGATAGTGCGAGCCTAAAACTAATAGTTGATGACGAGGGCCAACGTCATGCTCATTGGGCAGGTAACACCTTACCTCTTGATAAATCACATCAACATCTTTGTGGTATTACCATTTAACAGAATGTAAGAGCAGGACAAGCGTACTCCAGCATCAATATCATAAGTCCTATCATGTCTATGTGTCGTACTGTAACCTGTTTAAAAAAAAATGTGATAATAGACAGTGTAATCGAGAGCAAAATTAAAAGGGCATGGACAGATAACATTGCCAAGGAAATTCAAGAAAATTCAACGAAAAGCATAGAATCACTGAACATTAATAGTATTATAGGTAGTTTACTATTAGTGACTCATTGATCAGAATAATAGCAATGATGAAAAAGCGAAAATTAAATACTTGAAGAAAGTATGTGCACGAAATAGAGTTATCGTAGCATTGAATGCTGACAAAGACAAATATTTGAACTATGAAAAAAGCACTACTGTTGACACCATTGGAAATGTATATGTGCAATGTCATGACAGTGAGAGGTTAAACTTCTTTGGACTGCCGAAAAAATTCATCATTATTGAGGGTGGATATAATAGAATAAAATTTCCAGATATGATGTTTTTTAAAGACAATTCATCCCTAAAAGTAATTGTTGACAACGAGAGTCAACTTTTTGCTAATAGCACCGGTAACATGTTACCTCTTGATAAATCATATCGCCATCGTTCTGGTATTAGTATTCGAAGGAACGTGAAAGGAAGACTGGCTTACTCCTGCATCAAAGTCATAAGTTATATCTTGTCACTGTGCCGGAACTGTTACGTGTTTAAAATGATGTGGTAATAGACAATGAAATAGCTGACAAAATAAAAAGGGCATTGGCAGATAATATCACCATGCAAATTAATGAAAATTCTAAGAAAAGCAAAGCATCGGTGAATGTTGCTAGAGTCATCGACAAAAACGACCTCGACCTCGATCCCATTGGGGGATTTCGAAAGTTTGGCAGAAAGTGGGAGAGCTGCTGGCTCTGGTTTGCTGAAGAGCTGGCACAAGATCGCAACAAATGTGAGTCAATCATACGTAGTCTTCTAGATGCCGGGTGAGGCGTCCGCGCCTGGTCCCGCAACAAGTACAAGTTTAAGTAAGTACATCGACAGTTTACAATCAGATACTGTCAATGAAACACACTAATGCCACTGATACAACGCATATTGAACCTGTAGGTGACAACCCAGTAAAAATACTGTATGCCTCAAATGGATTAATGATTATTCTGCTGGTTACGAACTACGAGAGTAGCTATAGTATCAAGATAGAACAAGATGAATTATTTTATGGAACAGATTCAAAATATCCAAAGTTGTTAAATGATACTAATAATGTATAATAACGTATGTAACATATTCTTATATTAATATTCTATACGTCGTTATTTCATTAAAAATATTTTATGCATTACCTTGTTATGTGATCATTATTTTTAGGGTAGGCTAGAACAACAAAAGCTTAGAGTGTCTTTTAAGAAGTCGGAGATGTTAGAAAGGAATTTTCAGAGACATCGATACTACTAGCAGACTCATAAGTTTATTAATTGATGACTGGGTATCAAACATAAATAAAAAAAAGTACTTTTGCATAGAACAAATTCCACTACACAGGTAGTTTTAGCACCAGAAGGATTTTAATACATTTTACAGAATCAAGAAACCATTCAAATGTTTCAGAATCTATGATTTTGCAGTTTACATGTAACTAAAATCTTCCATGATCAATTAATACAGGTATTTCATAGCATCAAAAAGATTTTATAACGCTTCACAGAATGAAGAAACTATTCAAATGTTTCAGAATCTATGCTTTTGCAGTTTAGATGTAACTAAAATCTTCTATTATCAATTAATACTGATATTTTTGGCATCAAAAGGATTTTACAACATTTAACAGAATCAAGAAACTGTTCAAATGTTTCAGAATCTATGCTTTTGCAGTTTAGATGTAACTAAAATCTTCTATTATCAATTAATACTGATATTTTTGGCATCAAAAGGATTTTACAACATTCAACAGAATCAAGAAACTATTCAAATGTTTCAGAATCTATGCTTTTGTACTTTGCATGTAACGAAATTATTCCGTTATCAATTAATACAGTTATTTTTAGCATCAAAAGGATTTTACAACATTTAACAGAATCAAGAAACCATTCAAAGGTTTCAGAGTCTGTGCTTTTGCAGTTTGTATGTAACTAAAATCTTCCATTAATGCAGTTATTTTTTTGCAACAAATGGATTTTACAAAATTTCACACAATCAAGAAACTATTCAAATATTTCAGAATCTATGCTTTTGCAGTTTGTTTTGTGACTAAAATGTTCCATTATCAGTTAATACAGGTATTTTTTAGCATCAAAAGGAATTTACAGCATTTCAAAGAATCAAGAAACTATTCAAATGTTTCGAAATCTATGCTTTTGCAATTTGCAAGTAACTACAATCTTCCATTATCAATTAATACAGGTATTTTTTAGCATCAAAAGGATTTTACAACATTTTAAAGAATCCATTACAAGCCTATTCTTGTAATCAGCAGTGTGAGAGTCATTTTATAATGAAAAATACGAAAAAAAATCACTCCAAGTGCTCCCATCATGCCAAACCTAGGGTATACGCAGCCAACCTGGTGCACCTCGACTACCTACAGTAAACATATTTTTTTATTAACTAGAGTACATTATGTTAACTGTTGTTTTCCTCAACCTCTAGTTACAGATGGCAAACAGATCTGCTCAGACACAGAGTTATAGTGAGAAAGACATGCAAAAAGTTAGGTTCATTCAGGTTCACTTAGAGTGGTGAGCCACTCTAGTTAAACCTAAATAAACCTAACTTTTTGCATGTCGTTTTCACTATGACTGTGTGTCTGAGCGGATTTGCTTCCATCTATAACCAGAGGTTGAAGAAAATAACAGTTAACATAATGCAACCTAGTTAATAAGAAAATATATGTTTACTGTAAGTAGTTGGGGTGTGCAAGTTCAGCTGCGGGTACCCCAGTTGTTGTAAGATGGGAGCACTTGGGGTGATTTTTGTCGTATTATTCATTTTAAAATGACTCCCACACTGCTGATTACAAGAATAGACTGGAATTGATTTTTGAAATCTTGTAGAATCATTTTATTGCTAAGAAATACCTGTATTAAATAATAATTGAAGATTTAAGTTACATGCAAACTGCAAAAGCATAGATTCTGAAACATTTGAATAGTTTCTTGATTGTGTGAAACCTTGTAAAATCCTTTTTATGCTAAAAAAATATCTGTATTAATTAATAGTAGAAGATTATAGTTACATACAAACGGTAAAAGCATATATTCCGAAACTTTTGAATAGCTTCTTGATTCTGTGAAATGTTTTAAAGTCCTTTTGATGAAAAAATATCCGTATTTATTGATAACAGAAGATTTCAGTTACATGTAAACTACAAAAGCATAGATTCTAAAATATTTGAATAGTTTCTTGATTCTGTGAAATGTTGTAAAATCTTTTGATGCTAAAAAATCCCTTTATTAATTGATAATGGAATATTTTAGTTGCATGGAAACTGCAAAAACATAGATTCTGAAGCAATTAAATTGTTTCTTGATCCTGTGAAATGTTGTAAAATTCTTTTGCTGCTAAAACAAAATACCTGTATTAACTGATAATGGAAGATTTTAGTTACATGCAAACTGCAAAAGCATAGATTCTGAAACATTTGAATAGTTTCTTGATTCTATGAAATGTTGTAAAATCTTTTTTATGCTAAAAAATATCTGTATTAATTGATAATGGAAAATTTTAGTTGCATGTAAACCCCAAAAGCATAGATTCTGAAACATTTGAATATTTCCTTGATTCAGTGAAATGTTGTAAAATCCTTTCGATGTTAAAAAATGCCTGTATTGACAGATATTGGAAGATTTAGTTACATGTAAACTACAAAAGCATAGATTCTGAAACATTTGAATAGTTTCTTGATTCTGTGAAATGTTGTAAAATCTTTTTTGCTAAAAAATACCTGTATTAATTGATAATGGAAGATTTTAGTTACATGCAAACTGCAGATGCATAGATTCTGAAACATTTGAATAGTTTCTTGATTCTGTGAAATCCTTTTGTTGCTAAAAAAAAAATATATCTGTATTAATTGATAATGGAAGATTTTAGTCACATGTAAACTGCAAAAGCATAGATTCTTAAACATTTGAATGGTTTTTTGATTCTGTGAAATGTTGCAAAATCCTTTTGATATTAAAGAATATTTGTATTAACTGATAATGAAAGAGTTTAGTTACATTCAAACTGTAAAAGCATAGATTCTGAAACATTTGAATAGTTTCTAGGTTCTATTACATGTTGTAAAATCCTTTTGATGCTAAAAAAATGTTCGTGTTAATTGATAATGGAAGATTTTAGTAGCATGTTAACAGCAGAAGCATAGATTTTGAAAAATTTGAATAGTTTATTGATTTTGTGAAATGTTGTAAAATCCTTTTGATTCTAAAAAGTGCATGTATTAATTGATAATGGAAGATTTTAGTTACATGTAAACTGCAAAAGCATAGAGTATGAAACATTTGAATAGTTTCTTGATTTTGTGAAATGTTGTAAAGTCTTTTTGATGCTAAAAAGTGCATGTATTAATTGATAATGGAAGATTTTAGTTACATGTAAACTGCAAAAGCATAGATTCTGAAACATTTGAATAGTTTCTTGATTCTGTGGAATGTTGCAAAATCCTTTTGATGTTAAAAATACCTGTGTAGTTGAATATGTTCAATGCAAAAACACTTTTTTATTAATTTTTGATACCCAGTCATCAATTACTGTACTTATGAGTCTACTAATAGTATCTGTGTCTTTGAAAATGCCTTTTTCTTGCATCTCCGACTTTTAAATAGACATTGTAAACGTTTGACGTGCTAGCGTACCTAAAAACAATGATCACATAACAACGTAATGCATAAAATATGTTTAATGAAACAACGAAATGTAGAATATTAATACAAAAATATTTTACATACATTATTATATATTTTTAGTATCACTGAACAACTTTGGATATTTTGAATCTGTTCCATAAAATAATTCATCATGTTCTCTCTTGATGCTGTAGCTACTCTCTTCTCTTAGTTTGTAACCAGTAGAATATTCATTAATCCATTTTGAGCCATACACTATTTTTACTGGGGTGTCACCTACAGGTTCAATATGCGTTTCATCATTGGTATTATTGTGTTCATTGACAGTATCTGATGGTAAAGTGTCGATGATACAAGCAACATTCACCGATGCTTTGCTTTTTTAGAATTTTCATTAATTTCCATGGTGATATTATCTGCCAATGCCCTTTTATTTCCCGGCCATTTCATTGTCTATTACCACATTATTTTTACAAGGTAACAGTTCCGGCACAGTGACAAGACATGACTTATGACACTGGTGTAGGAGTAAGCCTGTCTTCTTTTCATGTTCAGTCAAATACTAATACCCGAAAGATGGCAATATTATGTATCAAGAGGTAACGTGTTGCCCACGCTATGAGCAAGAAGTTGACCCTCGTTGTCAACAATTTCTTTTAGGCATGAATTATCTTTAAACAATATCATCTAAGGGAATTTTATTCTATTATATCCACCATAAGTAATGATGAATTGTTTCGGTATTTCAAAGAAGTTCAATCTCTCACTGTCATGACAATGCAAAAAAATATTTCCAATGGTGTTATCATTAGTACTTTTTCCATAGTTCAAATATTTGTCTTCGTCATTATTCAATGCTACGATAACTCTATTATGTGCACATACTTTCTTGAGAATTTCATATTCATGTTTTCATCATTGCTATTATTCTGTTCAATGAGGGTATCTGATGGTAAACTACCAATGATACTGTTAATCTTCAGTGATGCTATGCTTTTCATTGAATTGCCTTTATTCAATTTCCTTGTTAATGTTATCTGTCTTTGCCCCTTTAATTTTGCTCTCGATTACACTGTCTATTATTACATTATTTTTATACTGGTTACAGTTCCGACACATAGACATAATATTTTTTAAGACATTGATGCTGAAGAACGCTCGTCTTGCATTTACAATTTTTTGAATAGTAATACTACAAAGATGTTGATATGATTTATCAAGAGGTAACGTGTTACCCTCACAATAAGCAAGACGTTGGCCCTTGTCATCAACTATTAGTTTTAGGCTCACATTATCTTTGAGCACTATCATCTCCGGGAATTTGACTCTGGCATAACTAACACTAAGACCATTGAATTTTGTTCGATACTCCAAAGAAATAAAATCTCTTCCTGTCATGACAACGCACTCTTACGTTCCCAATAGTGTTACCACTAGTGCTTATTTCATAGTTCAAATATTTCTCCTTGTCAGCATTTAAAACAGCGATGACTGATTCATGTGCACACACTTTCTTCGAATGATTCTTTTTCCCTTTTTTTAAAGAATATGATGCAGGTTTTTATTCTTCCAATGTGCAAAAATTACTGATTTAATACACACAATAAACTAGTTAGTGTCGATAACAAACCATAGAGTACCACCGATACAGTCTCTTAGTTTCGATGATAGGCCATAGAGTATCATTGGTACAGCCGAATAAATAAAAAAAAGTTGAAAAAAAAATTCAGTTCAAAAATTTCTAAGTAAAAAAAGTGTTACTGCAAACACTATTTTTCTAAAAGTAAAAGTCACGACTAACAAATATATAACATTCTCATTTTGTATTTCGAAAATATTAAATGTGATTTTTTTTTTGTTTTAATAATATTTTGTCATTCAAAGACATGTAAAAAAATGAAAAAAAAATGTATGCTAAAAAATTTTTAAAACTAGAAATATAAGTTGAAAAAAAGTTAAAAAATGAAACTTCAAAAAAAAGTATAAAAAATCATGGAAGAGGCCAAAAAGTTTGGGGAGGGTAGTTGGAGCCCTTGGAGGTTAGGTTCTTTGGTGTTAGGGGTCCTTGATGATTGTGGTCCTTGATGGTTGGGGTCCTTGGTGGTTCAAATCTATAACCACCTCACTACTTGATTTCTAAGGATTGTACTGAATTTCTAAGGATTGTTCTGGATTTCTATATTAAAATTCTTTTCTCGGCGTCTACGACTTTATTAGTTTCAACTTTATGCATACTCCGATACCCAACAATATTTTATATTGCCCACACTCCTCATTTGGTACTTGTGTATTATAGCGACCACAGCTAAGAAGTGAAGCTAGGTCACTCAAATCAAACGACTTGGGAAAGGATGAATATATTCTAATCATATCCTGATATTTATACGATGTGGCGTGGGAGTTAATATTCCTTTAGACTTACCTCTAGCTGACAAATGATTAAAATTTCAACCCTTTATCTGTTTCATTCAATCCAAAAATTTTTTTTCGTATTCTAGTCATCTTGGTTTTATCTTGATATATTGAGTTCAGACCATTTAATGCTAATCTATACTGAACGTACATTCAAGTTTGGGTCATTTACCTACATTAACACAGATATCAAAAGGTAACTCATTTGTATAATTCTTACCTGTATTGTATATCATTATGCCCGAATCTAAGTGGTTCTGGTCTCTTTTAGTGTCCCTATATGGTGTGCAATCCAATGTATATTCTAAATATAAGTTCCAACTGTAAGTTCCAAATGTAAGTTCGAAATGTAAGTTCCACTGTAAGTTCCAAATGTATTGATTCTATACTACTTTCTAGCACTCTTATTATAACCAACTTTTGCTTAAATTTCAGTCTGAATTTCTTCCATTTAAATGCATTGACGTTTTTTTCTCGATGTGAAGCCAATGTGTTCGGACTATTTGTATGAAAAAGCTACTAGTTTCTTTACTATCTATTAAAAGCTTTACCTGCCCTCAATATTTTCATTTTATTTAAGCATGAATTGATGGGCAGTGTAATCTGAAACATTGTTTTCTTCTGTGATTTATATCCAAATTTTCCAGTTTCTTGAACGATAACTTAGTTCTCCTAAATTACCCCGAAAATTGACGTTAGCAAAATAAACGAACGTTAACACGATATGCAAATTGTTGCTTTTCCTTAACGCTATTTTTCAGAGAAATTTCATTGAACCCAACTTTCTTTTGGGGAAATTTGGGGAAGCCTTGTGAATCTCGTTGATAGTGAAAGTACTACTTCCGGCACTTTTATAATAACCAAATTTTGTTTAAATTTTAGTTTGAATTTCTTCCATTTCAGTGCATTGACAACGTTCACTTTTACGACTTTGTCCACGGATCTGGTCCAGATACGTCATCAGTCTCTCAGCCTCATTCCATTCGTAACGATCCGCGTCTTTTCAAAGATGATGTTGACATACGGTTCAGCAGAACCTTAAATTCCTGCAAGGTAAGGGTATTATAATAGTTTTATTGAAATTACGACGCTAGATTGGACACTAGAATTGGGACTTTCTGAGTACCAACATAGTCACGACGTACTGAAAAAAAATTGTCAACCGATGCTGCTCCAACCTCAACTTTAGTGGACAGCATTCATTGGTGCTGGGTAAGGATGGTTCCCGCAGAAAGCATATTAAATAAGTAGAATAGCGTAAGCAGAGTAAATTCAAAAGTTTTGGAACTCAATAATTTTTTGACCTGTTTGTGTCACTTAAAGTACCAAGGACACAAAGATAAAAATATTCTTGGCCCCCCTGGACCCATCTTAGGTCTATTTAAACCTACTTATATTCCATACAACTAACACTCCATTTATTTTTTAAATTATGTGCATTTAATATCGCAAGAGCTTTTGACTCGCGTATATTCGCGCATGCTTAAGGCTCATATAAAAGATGTTGATGCTACATAATTATTTGTTTAAAATACATGTTTAAAAATCTGAAAACTAAAATTAAAGATGGTACTCAGCTATTTCAAACCCGAAATGGTGTGCACCAGGGAGCTTTGAATTTTTCAGTTCTGTTCAATAATTGTATTAGTGGTGCTCATGATAATTTATGCCTTAGATTTATCTGCAAATGAGTCAACCTTTTGGAAACCTGTACATTTATCTTCGAAAGGAGACACTGATGTGTCTCCGTTCTTTTCCGTTTTGTTTCCCCATGGGGGACTGTATCAAGCCAGTAGTCGTACAAAATTGGAAGAAGACTATATTGAGCTGAAGTGGCAACATATATTAAGCAACGAAAGAGATTTCTACCCAGCAAACTGCTATTTTCTGCCATTTTGTGCCACGAAACATTGTGCCACGAAAAAATTTTGCCTAATGAGGGCCAAAAAGTCTTTGAATATATATTCTAAGATAACCAATCGAACAAATGGCATCATGGACATTCCTGGAGTTTTCATGTTTTGAACTGGGCGTACTGGAGGTTTTGAGCCCCCACTTTGAAACATAAAGAACATTATATGGGTAGCAATGATGTGTCTCCTTTTTTTGACAGAAGTGATGAGCTACTGCAAGATCTTGGGAAGATTTTTAATGGCTCATTTAAAAGATGCTATTTACATTTACGTGCTTAATACAAATTTGTCACGATGGCTTCCTCGTAACCAAAATTGGTTCTTGTGGGGATGCTAGGCTTATTCCCCAGAAAAAAAACGGGAAGTTCCCCCACAGAGAATCCCTCGCACAAAATTCCCTTGGAAAATTTCCCCCGTGGAAGATTCTCCCGGAAATCCCCCCAGAAAATTCTACTCCCACAAAAAATTCCCTCTGGAAAACTCCTCCCCATGGAAACTTTCCCTCTACGTGTAATATTCAGCGACCAGAGAGAAAGTATGACAAATAAAAATAATGACAAAAATAACGAATTTTGGAATATTTTACCTGTATTCCAAAATATAGGCAGAATATGTGGTGTAGCACAGATTTCGGCAACCTGTCACCCACGGGTCACCATTGAGTGACACGCGGAAATTTTTTTTTGTTTTTATGATAATAATTAAAGCTTAAAAGCGCATTGTAATTATTCTGTTAATAAATTTTATGTATTGTGCACTAAAAGACTGTTATGAAATGAAAATTTCCCTGACCCTATAGTCCCTTTACTATTCAGGCTGTTGTTGATTTTGACCCGAGGCCAAAATCGACGTTCGATCCCCTGATGTTCTACAGTATTTATTTTCATATTTGTGTATAGTCTTAACTCATTTTTGAGTTTCAGGGGGCTTAGTTATCATAGCAGGTTAATAAGAAAAGTTAACACTGGGGCTGTGGCGTTGATATCAACCCCAAAGGCAAAAATTATTAGACATTTCGAAGTTTTTGAACAAAACTGATATCTCAAAATTTTGATTTGGTATGATAGAAGCTTTAAGAGGGTCAGTTAGCAGAAAAAAAAACAAGGGAAGGTTGACTGCCCTCCACTTTCAGCCTTTCAAATGGGCACTAGAATTGTCAATTTAATTGATATCCTCCCAAGTTACTAGGATAGTCCAGTCTATATGAAATGGGTGGAAAACAATTTTTGTCACTTTTTCGGACCTTCTTGGGCTGCATTTTGAGGGAAAGCAATGATTTTTTTTATTTTCTTCTCCAATGGGGTCCCTCAGCCCAAGGTTTCATATAAATGTCAGGCCAATCGAAAAACTTCGGCCCTTTTTTTAAACCCTTCTGTTAGAGGAGTTACCAATCTTGAAGGGACCAATTCTCTGAATTACCTTTTGTGCATTGCAGCCTGGCTAAGGATTCCAGCTGCAAGTTTCAAATCAATCAAGGAAAAAAGTTTTGCTGCTCGTGTCTAGACCCTTAACTCATAGTAATATGTTTAGAACTTTTTTACCAATCCAGCTAAACCCCCCTTTAAGTTAGCCCATGTAACTCAACCCCAATAAGTGAATTTGCCTTGGTTGACCACATTTAATGGAAACACGCTAAAAAAAAAGACTAGATTTTAATATTATTAGATTCCTTATTTTATGTTCTTTTCAAATATTAATTTATAAAAGCTTTTTCCAAAACCCCAGTGTTAACCTTTATCTTTCTTGCTATGGTAACTCAACCCACAGATGAAAGAAAAAAGGAAATACAATATAAAATGTAAAAATAAATACTATAGGATATTCTACTCCACATGTCCAGCCTATATTTTAGGTAGATTATTCCAAAATTCCCTCTTTCCTTCATTCTTTATTATTTTTTTTTTTTTTGTCATACTTTCTCTGTGGCTACTCAATTTTCTTTTGTGGGGAATTTTCAACGGAGGGGGGGGGGGGGGTATTGGGGGAATGTTCCGGACAGAAATTTTTGTTGAAATTTTCTATGGGGAGTTTTTCACGGGGGAAATTCTCTGGGGGAATAAACAGGATCCCGACAAAATTACACTTATCTTGTGGGAAAGTTTAAGCAAGGTAGGAAATAAAAGCTATGTCTGACACGCTGTTTTAACAAAGACTTACGTTGACTTCTTTAGTCCCATTTCCAATGTCAGATAAAGATCTTTTGTAAGGTTTATTGTCTATATATATAAAAAAACAACTAAAAACGGATAAAAATTAACATGAAAAAAACCTAGTTTTCATATGGAAGTAAAGACCGAAATTGAAACTTTAACTGATCAATAATTATTTCCAGACTCTGCGAGTATAGCTACAAAACTAGCTCAAATAAACTTACTTGCGGTATTTCCCTTTATTTCTAGAATTCTAACAACTAGCGCTTTACTTAAAACTCAGTTTTTTAACTTTTCCAGAGAATTATAATTGCATATTGAAAGTTATCATGGCCGGTAACTTGATTGATGACCCATGATCGATGATAAAATAATCACTATCCTGGCTGGTGAAAGGCAATTGAGGATCTTATGGAATGGCTCTCTGGTTGCTGAGAGAACAGGAGCCAGAACAGGAGCCAGCCAGACAGTAAAAGTACGGAGAAAAAGTGGGTCGACCCGGACAAAATTGCAACAAAAGTTTTTTACACCAAAATGTTCAGAAAAAATCGCTAAAAAAATCAGGAAAACCTTCTGGGGCTGCTTAAAGGGGGTGAAAGGGGGCGAAAAAAATAGGTTTGTTCATTTTTGACATTTAGGAAGCTTTTTTACACTAAAATGTTAAGAAAAATCGCTGGACAACTTGTCCAAAATCCGCTAAAATCGCCGCCGGAAAAACCTTCTGGGACTGCTTAAAGGGGCTGGAAGGGGGCGAATTTTTTTTTTTTTCAGTTTTGACATTTAGGAAACTGTTTTTACACTAAAATGTTCCAGAACAATCGCTGAAAAACAAATCCAAAATCCGCTAAAATCGCCCGCCGGGAAAATCTTCTGGGGCTGCTTAAAGGGGGTTAAAGGGGAAAAAAAATCCTTTTTTCGATCTGTGTTATTTCAGTACGTTCGGAGACTCGATTCTGGTATAAATCAACTCGCTGAAACCAAAAATGATATCAATTTTATTGTAACACTCCTCTAACTTATATTAAACTACAAAATAAGATTTTAATAACTCCATTGCCAAAATAAAGGAAGTAGCTTTCCTTCCGAAGTTTTACAGAAAGATCAGATCAATTGACGCCTGAAATACTTCGAACAGCCTGCGAAAAGCAATACAGGAAACTCTTGAACTTAAAGGAGCAGAGAATCTCTTTATAGGAGCTTAAAAGCTTAAACTTAAGGGAGCAGACATGCTCCTTAAAGGAGCATGTAGATGCGGACACCGCAAAAGAAGTTGAAGCCCGAATTCTAGACGAAATGACTGGGAAGGCAGCTGATTCATTTTTTTCTGGAAGAAAGACAAGGCTGTTACAATGGCATCCAAATCAACTGTTAACATCAATGGTGAACCAGTTCATGTAAATTAAGGGCTTCTGCTCCAGCGCTTAGCTACGGTGGCAAACCGGGAAGACCTTTTGTCATATGAGCTTTGTACGTATCCCGTATCTTTTTTTGGATCCTATGAAGTTCTGCGTCCTGCCGACAAACGATCTCTGTCAAATGCAATTCGAAAGGCGTCAGGGGAACACTCGGATGAACGCTTAGACTCGTGCCATTATGTCGTTGACGGCGGCCGACTGCTCCAGAAATTGACTTGGCAACCCAACTCTACATTTGACTTCATTTACGGAAGTTACGTCAAGTATGTCACCACTAGATTTGGAAAAGCTTTGGTAGTTTTTGATGGATATGACAATGGTCCTTCGACGAAAGTTATAGCTCACCTCAAACGTTCCAGGGGTAAACAGTGCCCAGTGGTAGAATTCACTACTACAACAAAGTTAACAAGAAAGAAGGAAGAGTTCTTGCAAAACTGCACAAACAAGCAGCGGATAATTCTAGCAATAGGAGAAAAATTGTCCTCAGCAGGATGTTCAGTACAACATTCCTCTGCTGACGCGGATGTTCTGATTGCAACCACAGCCATTCATAGTGCAAGAACTCAGTTGATGTGTCTCATCGGCAATGACACTGACCTCCTTATCCTTCTCCTCTATCATGTCACTGCCACCCATAAAGGCATGTATTTCAGATCCGAGACGAAAGCTTCAAACGAACATAAGCTATGGAATATTTGCTCCATCAAAGGAAAACCAAGGGACATGTGTGATGCAATTCTATTTCTGCAAGCATTCCTAGGCTGTGACACCACTTCGAGATTACAAGGAATTGGTAAATCTGTTGGACTCTCATTGTACCGGTCCGATCCGTCTTTCCGTCAAGCTGGTAAGGTCTTTATAGACTCGAAGGCTGCGAAAGACGAGCTCATTGTAGGTGGTGAACAAGCTCTTTTGAGAAATTATAAAGGAACTCCTGAAGAAACTCTCGTGTCCTTGAGACATCGTCTGTTCTTGGCCAAGCTCGCTTCCTCTTCCGCATTTGTCTGCCCTGATTGGATGCCTCCCACACCCTCAGCTGCGAAGTTTCATTCTTTTCTTGTGTATTTGCGGGTAATGGAATGGAAAAGCGAGGCTGTTGCGATCAACCCGGAGATCTGGGGATGGCAACTCTCTGCTGATAGTTACATCCCAGTAATTACGGAGAAGAAACCACCTCCCTAAAGTCTTCTTCAAATTATCCGCTACAAATGCAAATCAGATTGCAATACGGCCAGATGCACTTGCCGTAAGAATGGCATGCCCTGCGCACTTACTAGCGGAGAGTGCATGGGAACAAGCTGTAATAACTCTGAACCAACATCTCTAGAAGAAGAAGAATTTTAGTGTTTTGCAATAACGGTGGTTGTGCTCTTTTGTAGTGCTCATTAATGAAATGATGATTCTCAATATTATGTGATCTAAAAATGATGATTATCAAAACTGTGATTTATGTATGGACGTGTTAATGTTTTTGTTTTCCAACTGTAAAAGAAGCCGATAATAAGAATGATTTTTCAAGTTTCTATGCGTCTGTGTCTAAAGTTTCCCTTTTTCTGCAGTCTGGTCTTCACACGGTTTATTCTCATCGGATAAAACCAGGTTTCCAACGATTAGCGAAGCAACAAAGAGTGGGGTACTTCTCTGCTCCTTTATATTGCCGTTCGAGATTTTCCTGTGTTGCGGTTTGAAGTATTTCAGGCTTCCATTGATCTGATCTTTCTAACGCTTCGGATGAAATGCTATTTCCTTTGTTTTTGCGATGGAGTTATTAAAATCTTATTTATAGTTTAGTATAAGTTAAAGACGTGTTACAATAAAAGTAACATCGTTTTTGGTTTCAGCTAGTAGATGTATACCAGAATCGAGTCCCAGAACGTATAGAAATAACAAAAATCGAAAAAAATGCACCTCTTTCACCCCCCTTAGCAGCCCCAGAAGGTTTTCTAGGCGGGGGATTTTCGCGGATTTTGGATATGCTGTTCAGCTATTTTTTTTTTTTTTGAACATTTTAGTGTAAAAAAAAAGCTTCCTAATTGTCAAAAAAGAAAAACCGATTTTTTGTCACTTTCACCCCCTTTAAGCAGCCGTAGAAGATTTTTCCGACGGGCAATTTTATCAGATTTCAGATGTGTTGTTCAGCGATTTTTTTGAATATTTTAGTGTAAAAAAAGCTTCCTAAATGTTAAAAATGGAAAAACCTATTTTTTTTCTTCCTTCCACCCTCTTTAAGCAGCCCCAGAAGGTTTTCCCGGCAGGTGATTTTAGCAGATTTTGGATATGTTGTTCAACGATTTTTTTTAACGTTTTGGTGTAAAAAAAACCTTTTGTTGCAATTTTGTCCTGGTCAAATCGTACTTTTACTGGACTAGAGAGAGCCAGTGCTGAAAGCCGCTGGTTCAATGACTTTCTGTGAGCCATATGCGAACATTGTTTCCCTTAAGAGAAGGGCAAAATCCTTTGTTTTCACGTCAGTTTTGTGTTTTTCAGTAAAGCGTTAGGAAACTCCACGGATAAGCTTCTTTGAGCTAATTTTTTTGATATATTTTGCATAATCTGTGAAGCAACAATTTTTGTTCGTTTAAATTTTAACTTCACTCTTTACTTTTATTTTCATTTTAACTTCTCTCTAAAAATTCATTTTTTTAATTTTCCTCTTTGGACTTTTACCTTCCCCCCCCCAAGGTTCGTTTGTGCACCTATGTCAATAATGAAATAAATGGAGCTCGTGAACTAAAGAATATATGAAATAAATGAAATTTGTCCAATTTCCCCAAAATTTCAGTGGCCTTTTGAGGAAAGAGTTTGATGGGAGTGCCTCTGGCAAAAAATGAGGGGGGGGGAGACGCACATCAGAGGTGCCCTTGCCAAAATTTTGTTTCTAGTTGGTCAAGGTAGAGGACTGTAAGCACAAGCGACTTGAATGGGTACGTTTTATTTCCATTATTATGTCATTTTTGAGACGTTTAAGTCTATTTTAAAAATCTCAACTAGAGATTCCAATAACTACAATGTACTATTCTGTTAATATTTATTGTTACATAATAGTTAAAGCAACAAATATTACTGAAGTAGCTATTATTTCTGAATCAGTATCCACAGGGAAATGCTTCTCACTAAACAGTTTCTTAGAAAATACACTTTTAGGATTTCGCTTACTATGCGCCGTGATTCGCTCTTTATCAGGTTGAAGAATGGAGAGAGAACAAATTTATATAAAATTTTATAAAAAAAAACTTTCTTTCTTATCTTCAAAAGATAAACATAATCTACCATTTTAAATATATTATCAAAGAAACCACTTCGTCCAGTGTCCTTGACTTTTATTTCTGGCGTGATTTTTCCGAAAGTTATCTTAATTATCATTTACAGGTTCCTCAAATAAGATACGCCACGCCCGAAAGACTATTGGAGCGCCTCACGGATCTCCGATTTTTGTCAATTGATTTTTTAAACACGTTCCTCTTGACCTACCGTGTTTTCACCGACGGAGTCATGGTACTTGAAGCTCTCAAGAAAGTTTTCTACAATGCTGAGCCTCCGGAGATACATCCTCCACTAAGCCCTCGAAGCTCTGTTGTGTAAGTGTACTTGATTTCTATCATAAGCAATCACAACAATTGAAGAAATGGTACGAAAAGTGAATGTGATTTCTTTCCTAAAATTTAAAATGTATTAAACCGGTATGCTTGCTATATTTCATGGGTAAATTTTTGAATGCAGGAGGGTGTACGTTTAATTCCATCAGCAAAAAAAACTATTGCATATGCATCAATGTGCTCCGCGTAGCGCAGTTGCCGATCTCTTGATACTTAACCCTTGGCAGGGAAAAAAATAGAAAAGTTTCAATTACGATAACTATCTTAGAAATATCAGGAATCATTTTTATTTATGATTAATGTCTTTTACAATTTTTTTTCGAATTCAGACCCATCTTTTCTCGTTGTTTTCCATTTAATCTTTTTCACTTAGATGCATAACCTTTTCACTTAGATGCATACGCAGAAATTAATTTCTGTGTCAGGTAAAATCCGTCAAAATAGTCAAAAAAGGCCCATAGCTGGAATATTACGTACGCAAAAAAATAAAAAAATAAAAGAACCAAAATAAAATAAAAAACAAGGATTATTTTCAGCATATTTGTAAAAAGTGACTTAATAGTACAAATACGGAAATTTCTCTAAGAATCAAATCACAAAAAAAGCAACAATTCGAAAATTGGATTCGGCTCGGATGCCCACCTTTTCCCCAAACACATCCAATCAAATTTTTCAAATAGCCATTTTATTCAACGTAGTTGAAAGTTTTGAAAACAGGTCTTTATGGATGACAACCCCTCCCCCCCCCCTAAAACCCTCAGAGCAAGAGCTATAAGTTATGCCCTGGGGGCATATAAGGATTTTATAGAAAGCGATGCTGTCGAAACATCAAAAAGGGCTCATTCAATTGGAAATTGAAAGGGCTAATGCCCTTTTTAATATTAGAAAGTGATTGAAGGGCAACTAACCCCCCTCTCACGCCCACCATTATCCCAAACACATCCAATCAAAATTTTGCGATATCCATTTTTTTCAACGTAGTAAAAAGTTCTGGAAATTAGGTCTTTTAGGATGATAACCCCCCAGAGTCCTCATTATAAGGGTTGTAAGTTATGCCCTGGGGGGCATATAAGGTTAATATACAAAGTTGCTGTAGAAATTTAGAAAGGGCTCATTTGATTGGAAATTGAAACTGCCCTTTTTAATAGTCGAAAGTGAGTGGAGAGTAATTAACCCCCCTCTCACGCCCACCATTTCCCCAAAAACATTCAGTCAAAGTTATGAGACAGCCATTTTGTTCAACGCAGTTAAAAGTTCCGGATGTTAGGCCTTTGAGGATGACAGCCCCGTCACACCCCTCAGGGCAAGGGTTGTAAGTTATACCCTTGGGGTATATAAGGTTTTTTATAGATAGAGTTGTCTTAAAAATTTCAAAAGGAGCTCATTCAGTTCGAAATTGAGAGGGCTAGTGCCCTTTTTAATAGTCGAAAGTGAGTGGAGTGTAACTAACCTTCTCTCACGCCCACCATTCCTTCAAACACATCCAATCAAGATTTTCAGATAGCCATTTTTTTCAACGTAGTAGAAAGTTCTGGAAATTAAGTCTTTAAGGATGACACCCCCACCCCCACCCCAAGCCCTCAGGGCAGGGGTTATAAGTTATGCCCTGGGGATATATAGGGTTTTTATTGAAAGCATTGTCGTAGAAACTCCAAAAGGGCTCATTTGATTGGAAACTGAAAAGGCTAGTGCCTTTTTAAACAGTTGAAAGGGATTGTAAAGCGACTAACGCCCCTCTCACGCCCACCATTTCACCAAACACATCAAATAAGAATTTTTAGATAGCCATTTTGTTTAACGTAGTTGAATTCCAGATAGAAAACATGTTTTTGAGGAGGACATCCCCCACAACCTTCAGGGCAATGGTTTTAAGTTATGCCCTGGGGGCACATCAGAACGATGTTGGCAAAATGTATTATTTATTATTTTTCTCCTTTAGACCAGGACACTTCGTATCGAACAAGTTGTCGTAGAAACTTTGAAAAGGGCTCATTCAATTGAAAATTTGAGTGGTTTGTGCCCTTTTTCATAGTCGAAAATGATTGGAAGGCAACTAACACCCCTTCCATGCCCACCATTTCCCGAAAAACATCCAATCAAAATTTTTAGATAGCCATTTTGTTCAGCGTAGATGATTTCCAGATAGAAATTATGTTTTTGAGGAGGACACTCTCTCACAGCCCTCAGGGCAAGGGTTGTAAGTTATGCCTTGGGAGCATATAAGATTTTTATAGAAAGAGTTGTGGTAGAAACTTCAAAAAAGGCTCATTCAAATAGAAATTCAAAGGGGTAGTGCCCTTTTTAATAGTCAAAAGTGATTGGAGGTCAAGTAACCCCCCTCTCAAGCCCACCTTTTCCCCAAACACATCCAATCAAAATTTTGAGATCGCTATTTTGTTCAACATAGTTTTAAGTTCTGGATATTAGGTCTTTGAAGATGACAACCCCCCACAACCCTCGGGGCAAGGCATGTATGTTATGCCCTGGGGGCATGTAAGGCTTTTATAAAACGGGTTGTCGTAGAAACTTCAAAAGGGGCTCATTCGATTGGAAATTGAAATGGCTAGTGCCCTTTTTAATAGTCGAAAGTGATTGAAAGGCAACTAACACCACTTCAACGCCTACCATTTCCCCAGACACATCCAATCAAAATTTTGGGATAGCCATTTTGCTCCACGCAGTTTAAAGTTCAGGAAATTATACCTTTGAGCAGGAAATTCCCCCAAATTCAATTCCAATTCAATTCAAACTTTTTATTTCCTCCGAATACGAAGAGTAAAAAAGAAATAAATAAAAATAATAACCGCTAATCAACAGGCCATAAAATTATCATAAACTATATAACAACAAATACGCAAAGGCCTTCAATCAAAATTACCACACAAATTAACACTTCATTCAATAGATAATAAATTAACACTTCACAAATTAACACTTCATTCAAAAATTAAATCAAATAAAATAAATTAAGCTTCGTGCGCAGCTCTATATAAATTATGAGAAAAAACATTTAATTTGGATAAAAAATTCTTTTGCTTTTTCTCCAAAACATCAACAGGGTTTTTTATTTTATATGCATTCATTAAAAAAGTATTTGATTCAGATTTAGAAAAGCGGCAAAGGAACTTAGCAAAATTAAAAAATGTGGTTTTTACATGCGCAATATTACTAATTCTAAAAAACGGGAGAAGCGATGAAAAAACTAAAATTTGAGGCAAAGCGACTGTATTATATACCCGAGCCAGTGATTTCCGAGAAAGAAGATCGCGAAGACAAATTACTGCCCCGAAACTAGACGCTATTCTACTTTTAACTGCTTTAGAAATAGAAGCACGGCATAGAGCTAAAGTTGGTCCATAAGGCACACCAAGATATAAAAAAGATTCCAAAGGTTTTAAAATACTATCATAAATACGGACAGAAATTTCTGAATTAACGAGATCATTAGCCTTAGGACCAAGAATTAAAAACTGACACTTTTCAGGGCGAAAACGAAGTCCATGCTCACTAAAAACCTTTGCTAAAAAATCTACATTTTGTTGAAGTGACTGAAGCGATCGACTCAAAAGGAGTAAATCATCTGCGTAAGCAATCCACGACAGAACATAACCTTTACCATAAATAAAAGTCAACTGAATTTGATCAAACAGCCCCGAAACAGTAATATTGAAAATCAAAGGAGAAATAATGCTTCCTTGTCTCAGCCCCCTACATAACTTAACATTATAATCACTAAACTGATTCTTCCACTTAATACGAATACGAGAGGAGCCATACCACTTTTTTAAAACCAAAACTACTGGTAGTGGGACATTATTCTTCAGAAGCGCAGTCATAGCCCAAGAATGGATAATTGAATCATACGCCGCCACAAAATCTAACGTAAGTGTATAAACTCTATCCCATTGCTTACAAAAGGATATTATTCTTGAAAGGAGGGTATGAGCAACATCCATGCTTAGACCCTTACGAAACCCAATTTGATTCAGGCCTTGGTTACAAGACTCCAAATACTTTAATAAAACTAACTCAAAAACTTTGCTAATCTGGCACGAAACAGTAATTGGCCTGTAATCAGAACATCGATTCGTATTCCCTCCTTTTTTTGAAAGGGGTGAAGTGGTAGCACGAGAAAAGCTAGTTGGAAGAACTCCAGAAGAAAGAATAGTAGTAAAAAGAGTAGCGAGGAGAAGGATTGCTTTGGGGGATGCCCATTTTATATGGTTTGAATGTATACCATCATGATCAAAAGAATGCTTACTTTTTAGAGCTTTAATTGCTACCGTTACATCATCAACAGAAACAGATATTTTACTATTTGGGCGGGGCTTTGAAATTTCTTCCGATAATAAAGAGTCAAGCCGTGATTCAACTGCCGCATCACCGGGTGAAAAAACTTGATTATAATGAGTTATCCAATCATCTAGTTTCAGAGAACTATTAGAATCTGGTGAACAATTATTATTACGACGTCTAGAATTAACCAAACTCCAAAGCTCATTCTTATCACTAGTAATCCTTGAACCAATTTCATCTTTTATAATTTCATTATGCAAACGCAACTCAGCCCGAAAAACGCGTTTAGTTAATTTCATACCATCATAAAATGGTCCAGATCGCGGTTTTCCCGCGCAATTTCAAAGGTAACAAGCTTGAGATGCATTCTTTTGGCTTTGCTTTAAAATCGGGTTAAGGTTCCAACCTAAAACACGAGATCCACGACGGAAAGAATCAGTTCTAAATGCTTTATTAGCCCCGACTTTTAAACTATGAACAATTTCAAGGTAAAATAGATCAATATCAATTTGATCAACATCCTTAGAATAATTTACAATTATTTTAGCTAAAAGTGCATCTGATTCTTCATGATATTTGCACATTTTTTCCCGATCCCAGATCATTTTATTTACAATTTGACTAGAACGATGGATAATTTTAAAAGATGGAATTTGAATATTTAAATGAAAAGAAAGGTAAAAATGGTCACTAATAGGCATATCCAACCCAACATGAACAGGCTGTGGTAATAACGCTGCATTTGAGACCAGCACATGGTCTAGATTAGAGCAAGAACCAGAATTATGGACATACGTAAAATCCGCATCTTTTGAAACTATAGTAAAAACCGAAAACAAAGATAAAAGAGCGGAGGAGCGGACATCAGAGATAGCAATGTTGCAGTTAAAATCCCCGCAAATAAGCCACTGGAAATCTGATGGAACTTTCGCCACACATCGCGATAATTCTAAACATGCAAAATTGAAATCAAAATCCGAATCAATAGTATGATAATTTGTTGGTAAATAGCACGAAAAAACAATAATCCCTGGGATTCGAACAGCAACAAAATAACGATTAACGGCAAACACTGAAACTGGAATATTCTCTCGAATAAAAATGCAAACGCCTCCTGATGGGCGTCCACCTGTAGGTGTAGCTGGAGATAAAAAAACACTTAAACTGCTGCGACAGGCTCGAAAGAAGACTAGTAGAGTGGTCCAGAAGATGATGCTCTTGCAGACACAAATATCCAGATCGCGCAGCATAGACTGCAATACATGTTGTTTATCACCAAAACCATTCAGATTCAGAGATATAGTCTTTGCACTAATCATTTTTTATTCTTTACAGCTTTTTCGGTTAACTGTTTGCAGCGAAAGCTAAATCCAGTATGCTCATGAGATCCACAATGGAAGCAACAAGGTTCATTCTGGCAAGGGTTGTTCCTAGAATGAGAGTGTCCACTACCAAGGCACTTGAGACAACGTTCCACGCTAGAGCAGCCTGACGATATATGCTCTAGCGACCCGCATTTGTAGCACATTCGCGGTAAAAACTTATAATCAGTAAGCCGGAAATGTTCGTAGCCAATGTGAATCCCATGACGCAAATAATGAGACTTGGCCGTCACCGAACGGAAGTATACACGATATGATTTCGAAACACCGATGCGCTGTATCTCTTCGATACCATGGTTAGAAGCACACACACTCTCTGGGTTGATCGGGAAGTCCACTCGTGATAATAAACCGACAATTCTCGATTTGCGAACCTCAGTTTTACCGACCTTTTCATTCAAACAGGCTTTCAAGTTTTCGGCGTTTTGTCTTTTCGTATGAATGACCCATTTCTGTTGCTGGGATCCTGATTCCTTAGAAAGTGAAATCCGCACTATACCATCAGCTCCATCCAACGATTTCAGAAAAGCTTCACGCTTTAAGGGATCATCACAATCTTGTGGTGGTGAATCTACTACAAGACCCACTGTTTCTGACTCGTTATTCAGCGGAGGCCAGGATTTATCATTGAGTTTTTCTTTATTTATACAGCTCAAAACCTCGCTCTGTACTCCGTCACAACACTCTTTCACCAAAGCAGGAGTCTCTGCTACCTTACTTGTGACGTAATCAAGTTTATCAATTATGCTAAAAAGATGCCGGTCCCAGGTTTGAATGGCACGGCTAAAGTGAGCATTTTGATCCGTATCTATCGCAGGTATCGCATCACTTGCAGTCATAACGAATTTCAGATTTGGCAAGCGAGGGGTTGCATCTTCAGAAACAAGGATGTCTAAAATATCCTGTGACAGGCTTTGCTTAGCAGAGGGGCCGCGACGTGCAAGGAGTTTATGCGTGGGGTTCACTAGAGATGTTAGGAGGCTTCTAGCTTGATCAAGATGATCATAAGAATAGAAGTTTGTACACGAAGATATACAGGAGGCGGACGAAATTCCTGACTGTAGACAGTGCCGGAAAAAACTTAAAACTGGTGAATAAACAAGAGTCTCTGAAGGAGGCGGGATCTGCGGGGAAGCAGGTTTATCAGAAAATTTCTCGCAGCAGTCAGAGCACTGATATATTATAATACTGTCTTTCTCAATACTCTGAAGAATTTCACAGCGGTTATGGCAGAGGCGACCACAACCCCCAGCAGATGTGTTGCAAATAACTGTTCCTCTGGTTGCGAGGCTGAGGCTCTCTTTGCAAACTTTGCACCCTGTCTTGTACAACTTTTCAGAAGTCACGGCAGCCATTTATCAATTAATAATAATAACATATAAATATTGACTTGGTACTATGCGCTAAGGAAATGCAAGGGGGCTACCCCAAACCACTACCCCGCCTTCGCCTGAGTAAAACTATTACCAGATAAAATCTCTGCTTACGGAAGGTGTTCTCCTCGGTGATCTTATATCCAAAAAAAAAACAGTTCATAAACGCTCACAATCTATCACCGCGGATCAGGGCAAGGGTTGTAAGTTATGCCCGGGGGCATAGAAGATTTTTATGGAAATCTTTGTGGTAGAAACTTGAAAAAGGGCTCATTCGATCGGAATTCAAAGTGCTAGTACCCTTTTTAATAGTCGAAAGTAATTTGAGGGCAACCAACCCGCCTCTCATGCCCACTTTTTCCCCAAACACATCCAATCAAATTTTTCAAATAGCCATTTTATTCAACGTAGTTGAAAGTTTAGAAAAACAGGTCTTTATGGGTGAAAACCCCTCCCCCCCCCCCTAAAACCCACAGAGCAAGAGTTATAAGTTATGCCCTGGGGGCATATAAGGATTTTATAGAAAGCGATGCTGTCGAAACATCAAAAAGGGCTCATTCAATTGGAAATTGAAAGGGCTAGTGCCCTTTTTAATATTCGAAAGTGATTGAAGGGCAACTAACCCCCTCTCACGCCCACCATTATCCCAAACACATCCAATCAAAATTTTGCGATATGCATTTTTTTTAACGTAGTAGAAAGTTCTGGAAATTAGGTTTTTTAGGATGATAACCCCCCAGAGTCCTCATTATAAGGGTTGTAAGTTATGCCCTGGGGGCATATAAGGTTAATATACAAAGTTGTTGTAGAAATTTAAAAAGGGCTCATTTGATTGGAAATTGAAACTGCCCTTTTTAATAGTCGAAAGTGAGTGGAGAGTAATTAACCCCCTCTCACGCCCACCATTTCCCCAAAAATATTCAATCAAAGTTATGAGATAGCCATTTTGTTCAACGCAGTTGAAAGTTTCGGACATTAGGCCTTTGAGGATGACAACCCCGTTACATCCCTCAGGGCAAGGGTTGTAAGTTATACCCTGGGGGTATATAAGGTTTTTACAGAAAGAGTTGTCTTAAAAATTTCAAAAGAGGCTCATTCAGTTGGAAATTGAGAGGGCTAGTGCCCTTTTTAATAGTCGAAAGTGAGTGGAGTGCAACTAACCTTCTCTCACGCCCACCATTCCTCCAAACACATCCAATCAAGAATTTCAGATAGCCATTTTTTACAACGTAGTAGAAAGTTCTGGAAATTAAGTCTTTGAGGATGACACCCCCCCAGCCTCAGGGCAGGGGTTATAAGTTATGCCCTTAGGGATATATAAGGTTTTTATTGAATGCATTGTCGTAGAAACTTCAAAAGGGCTCATTTGATTGGAAATTGAAAAGGCTAGTGCCTTTTTAAGTTGTTGAAAGTGATTGGAAAGTGACTAACGCCCCTCTCACGCCCACCATTTCACCAAACACATCCAATAAAAATTTTGAGATAGCCATTTTGTTTAACATAGTTAAAAGTTCTGGAAATTAGGTCTTAGAGGATGACAACCACCCTCTCAGCCCTTAGAGTAAGGGTTGTAATTTATGCCCTGGGGCATGTCAGGTGTTTATAGAAAGCGTTGTCGTTGAAACTCAAAAAGGGTTCATTCGATTGGAAATCAAAAGGTCTAGTGCCCTTTTTAATATTCGAAAGTGATTGGAAGGCTTGACATTTTTATGGTAAAGATTGGTGTGGGTGTAATGTATTTTTTGTTGTTGTTGTTGTTGTTTAGACCAGGGCACTTCGTGTCGAAGGAGTTGTCGTTGGAACTTCGAAAAGGGCTCATTCGATTGAAAATAGAGAGTGATGATGCCCTTTCTAATGGTCGAAAGTGATTGGAGGGCAACTAATCTCCCTCCCACGTCCACCCTCCCCATTTGCCCATTATGTTTAAAAACTAAATGTTGCCTTAAGATTAAATCGAAATGCACTGTGCTAATGCTAATTCCCAATAAGGCATCTCAGCAGTATCCCAAGGACGACTGAGGATATTATAATCATACTTTCGGGGCTGCTTCTTCTCTTAAAATTTAACCAAATCAAAATAGCATAAGTATATCCAAGCTATCAAATAAAGTAAACAGATTTTTTTGCGAATGGTATCAATTTATCCATATCAGTTCAACTAGAGGAGGTATGAAACTAAATTAAACACTACAGTTTGTGTCCAGATTCTTAAAAGGGTGTATGTTGTTAAAAATTGCTGAAAATTTTTCTCCAGCAGACAAATAGCAGGCCAAACTATATAGTCTAAAAAACGAAAAGATTTAAAGTATTATTTTCTCTTTCCCTGAAAACACTATGTCAATATAAAATGAAGAAAAATTAAATAAAAAAAAGTTTTCCACAAAATATGTTTTTCAAAGGAAAGTAAAGAACTCCATTAAAAAAAAATGACCAAAAAAAAATCAAATAATATACCAAGCGTGAAACTACAACAATTCATCGATAAATAAATGAAACCATCGATAAATAAATGAAACCAGCATCAATATATAAATGAAACCCAAAACGAACAGAAATTACAATAAATAACCGAGTAAAACTCAAAACGAGCAGAAATTAACATTAGTTCGGCTCAAAACCCCTATGCCTTCCTGAGGCCAAAACATAATTTGTACTTTACTGAAAAAAACACAAATGAATGTGCATTGTCAGTTTAATATACATATACTGATGTTTAGTAATCAAAATATTAATATTATTTGATTTATTAAAGTTATAAAAGTAAAAACATTTACATTTTTTCAGTAAAGTGCAAATTATGTTCATTTCCCCAGAGACATCAAATCAAAATTTTTAGATAGCCATTTCCTTCAACGTAGTTGAAAGTTCTGGAAATTAGGTCTTTGAGGATGACAAATCCCTCACAACCCTCAGGGCAAGGGTTGTAAGTTATGCCCTGGGGGCATATAAGGTTTTTATAGAAAGCGTTTTCGTAGAAACTTCAAAAAGGGCTTATTCAATTGGAAATGGAAAGAGCTAGTGTCTTTTTTAATAGTCAAAAGTGATTGGAGGGCAACTAACCCCAATCTCACGGTCATCATTTCTGCAAACACATCCAATCAAAATTTTTAGATAGTTATTTTATTCAAGGTTGTTGAAAGTTCTGTAAATTATGTCTTTGAGGATGATACCCCCCCCCTAGCCTTCTGGGCAAGGGTTCTAAGTTATGCCCTGGGGGTATATAAGGTTTTTATAGAAAGCGTTGGCGTAGAAACTTCAAAAGAGCTCATTCCATTGTAAATTGAAAGTACTAGTGACTTTTCTAACAGTTGAAAGTGATTGGAGAGCAACTAACGCCTCTCTCACGCCCACCCTTTCCACAAGCACAGCCAATCAAAATCTTGAGAGAGCTATTTTGTTCAACGTAGTTGAACGTTCTGGAAATTAACTGTTTGAGGATGACAATCCCCACACAGCCCTCAGGGCAACGGTTGTAATTTATGCCCTGGGGGCATTTAAGGTGTTTATAGAAAGCGTTGTCGTAGAAATTCAAAAAGGGCTCATTCGATTAGTAATTGAAAGGGCTGTGAAATTGAAAGGTAATTGAAATTTAAAATTGTAACGGCTAACATTTGTGACGATTTGTAACGATTAACATTTAATCGTTTTAACCATTTGTAACGACTTACATTTAATCATAGAGGATTGTACCCTAAATTATCCCTGGATCATCTTAAGTCGAAATTTGTACAGTTATATATCTAGATGTTTGTAGTTGGGGCGGGGCAGTTTTTGAGGATCATGAGCCCAACAACCTTACTGATGATCCTTCAATTGTGCACCGTGAAGTCCTTGTATGACTCTGATTACAACACGGTGTTACAAGTCCACCCTTATTGAAACACGTATTGAACGTGTTTTAGCTACTGTAACTGAGATCTGCTTTAGGTAGCCTGCTTAGGCTAGTTATTATAGATAATGTACACCGTACGGTTAAATTCCTGTACACTTTTTTCTGTATGGCTGGAATTGATAACAAAGGTCTGTGATTGGCTGGCCGTAGTAAAATTCCCAAAAGCTAAAAAGAATTTCAGTGCTGCTTTATTTACAAAGTAATGAGATTCAGCTAACACCGATATTTTAACTAACACTGAAATTTTTGCTAACATAAGACACATTCATAGTAAGATTTATACAATTTCCTATTCACGTTGGTTAAGATAGAAAATTTTCACCACATAGTTCTTCCATTTATGTTCTTGCTTGGATTATTATGGAGACACTTTCGCATAATTTTATATCCAAAATAAAATGTACAGCCCTATGGCAGATTTTTACTAGGAGATTTTAACGCCTGGATCGGTAGAAATAAGGACAGATGGTATCCTAGCCTAGGTAAATTTGGTGTAGGAAAATAAAACAGTAATGGATATAGACTTTTGCAGTTTTGTAGGTATAACAATCATAGGCAGTGCAATCGCGCTGCCTAAGTAAAGAACGATGTTGGCACAATGTATTATTTATTTATTTTTTTCCTTTAGACCAGGGCACTTCGTACCAAAGGAGTTTACGTTAAACTTTGAAAAGGGCTCATTCGATTGGAAATTGGAATGTCTAGTGCTTTTTTTAATATGTGAAAGTGATTGGAAGGCTTGACATTTTTCATAGGCAGTGCAATCGCGCTGCCAAGTAAAGAACGATGTAGGCACAATTTATTATTATTTTTTTTCTTCCATACCAGGGCACTTCGTATATTTTTTTTTTAAATGGAGATCTTTATTACATAACTAATGTATACAAAAAAAGCACGAAGCCCAGTATTCTGGGCTTGTATGGCTACTCCTAGAATACTCTACATTACACATATGCATCGGGTTACCACACCTTTCAACTACCAACATATCAACACAACATTATAATTATAATTCTGCTCAAAAAAAAAAAAAAAAAAAAAAAAAAAAAAAAAAAAAAAAAAAAAAAAAGATCAAAACTCATGCTCATACAGGCAATGGCGTTTTAACTGGCAACGGAAATCAGCCGTATCTGACTCATTATTCAACAAAGAAGGCAACCCGTTCCACAGCACTTGAAGAGCATGGCGACTGGAAAATACCAACCTTGTCGACACCCTCAGTGGTCTCCTATACTGGCCTACCTGTCTAGTTGCATAACTGTGAAATACCACAGCAGTAGAAAATATATTCCAAAAGCAAACCGGAAAAATATGATTAATAATATCAAACATAAACAAAACCTTATAAAACTTACTTAATCCAGAGAACGGCAGTACTTGAACGCGAGAATAAATGGATCTTACAGAGGTTCGGCTCTCAACCACATGTATCACTCTCATCGCTTGGTTTTGTAGTGACCGCACCTGCTTAAGAATGTATTAGACCATATCGAACAACAATGCAATAAATATGGATGTATTAGTGAAAAATCAAGCAGCCGTAACACTTTTTGAGGAAACTGGTATTTCAGTTTTCTTAACAATCCTACATTTCTTGCAATCTTCGAGGATATGCACTGAATGTGTTCTGAAATACACATTGTTTCATCAATCAGAACGCCTAAATATTTCACAACGTTTCTTCGTGATATGACCGATTCACCAATATCAAGTTCTTTCAGCCACGGGTAATAGTTTGCAGGTCTCCCAAAAACAATAAAGGTAGACTTGTTGTAATTAATTTTGAGCTTGCTAAGTCTCATCTATCTCTTTATGCGGATCAGATCCTCCTTCATTAAGGACAAAAGTTGACTCTCAGTGAGTGCCATAACTGAATGGTTGGTGTCGTCAGCAAAAAGAACAAGTCATTTTCTTTGTTTCGAATTTGCAGTCTCTTCACTCAAATCCGTCAGCAACTCGAGAATGCGGAGAGTGCGCAATGAAGATCATTTATATAAATCGCGAACAGCAAGGGGCCAAGAGGGGAGCCTTGGGGTATTCCGCAATTTAATGGGAAATCTCCCGACTCAGCCTCGTTCAGTTGTAAATATAGTGATCATCTCCTCAAAAACGAAGCAAGAATCTTCAGGGCGTTTCCTCTGATTCCTGCATTTTCCAGTTTCTTCAAGAGAATTTTCATGGTCTACGGTATCAAATGCCTTGAGGATATCCAAAAAAATAGTTGCAACCTTAAGCTTGTCATCAAGTGCATCATTTATTGTAGTTGTCAGAAACTGTATAGCATGCTCCGTTGAAAAACCTCTCCTAAATCCAAATTGGTTCTTGCAAAAGAAGTATTTTTTATTTCAGAAATTCATTGATTCGTATATATATTATCTTTTCAAAAGTCTGCGATAAAATCGGTAGGAGCGAAATCGGTCTATAGTTGTTGAAATCACTTCGGTCACCACCTTTATGCAAAGGTACAACTCTGGCTTTCTTAAAATGATCAGGGAATTCCCCTTCTTTGAGACAACCATTTGTTAACGACACAAAATCTGGAAGAATCAGAGGTAAGATAAGAATTGTTACTTTTAATGATAGGGAATCTGCTCCCGCTGCTCCATTTTGCATGTCACTAACTATTTCATTCACCTCACGCGTAGAAGTCTGCCGAAGGCGGAGACTGGTGTCACTTGGCGGGGGTAGATTTTGCTCAAAAGTTCCATTACTGAGGTTGCTTCTAATGGACGACTTCCCTCTCTTACCTACTTCCAAAAAATGTTGGGCCAAATTGTTAACTAAATCTGTTGCTTCGAAAATTCCATTGCCTGCGGGCAAAACAGCTTTTTTTCCTCCAATAACTGACCTTATGGTGTCCCAAGTTTTAGCAGGATTTCCTTGATTTTCTTGCAACTTATTATTGAAATACTCATTTTTTGTTTTCCGCAGCAACTTATTTAGTGCGAAATTATACTTTTTATAAATTTGTCGATCTATTTCACAATCACTGAGAATACTGACCATATCGAGGCTGTGCCTTTTTGTCACAGATTTCAGAAGTGCTTTTGTCATCCAAGGTTTCCTAGGAGTCATGGTTTTATGTTGCATAGAAGACACCTTTACACACGTCCTTTCAAGCAAAAAAAAAATCATCTTCTCATACCATTTGCTCATTTTTTCACTATAAGATTTACACTCACCTAGGAAACTCCAATCTATTTTCTCCAGTTCATTCTTGAGCTTAGACAAAGACCGTTGATTAAGATAAGTACGATCTGGATCCAGAACCATGAGGACTGAGTCCCTTTACTTCACAAGTAACCATAACCCCGAAGTGGTCGGACGTATCGTTTATTATCACTCGCGGTCGACAATACTTCACATTTTGCTTTATATTCACAAAAATCTTATCAATTAATGTCGCGCTATGTTCAGTTACCCTATGTGACCAAAATGTGTGTTTTTTTTCTTATTCTTCTTCTTTCTTCAACAGGCACTTCGTATCGAAGGAGTTGTCGTAGAAACTTCGAAAAAGGCTCATTCGATTTGAAATTCAGGTGGCTAGTGACCTTTTTAATAGTCGAAAGTGATTGGAGGGCAACTAGTCCCCCCCCCCACGCCCAGCATTCCCCCAAACACAGCCAATCAAAATTTTGAGATAGCCATTTTGTTCAGCGTAGTTGATCTCCAGATATTAAATATCTTTTTGAGGAGGACACTCCTCCAAAACTCTCAGGGCAAAGGTTTTAATTTATGCCCTGAGGGCATATAAGAAATATGTTGGCACAATATACCATATATTATTTTTTTACTTTAGAGCAGTGCACTTCATATGGAAGGGTTCGTCGTAGAGGCTTCAAAAGGGGCTCATTCAATTGGAAATCGAGAGTTCTAGGGCCCTTTTTAATAGTCGAAAGTGACTGGAGGGCAACTAGCCCCACCTCCACGCCCATCATTCCCCAAAACACAACCAATCAAAACTTCGAGATAGCCATTTTGATCAGTGTAGTTGATTTCCAGACAGAAAATGTGTTTTTGAGGAGGACACTCCGACACAACCCTCAGGGCAAGGGTTTTAAGCTATGCCCTGGAGGCATATAGTGTTTTTATAGAAGGCGTTGTCGTAGAAACTTCAAAACAGGCTCATTCGATTGGAAATTTGAAGGGCTAGTACCCTTTTTAATAGTCGAAAGCGATTGGAGGGCAACTAACCCCACCCCCATCATTCCTCCAAACACATCCAATCAAAATTTTAAGATAGCCATTTTGTTCAACGTAGTTGATTTCCAGATAGAAAATATATTTTTGAGAAGGACACTCCCCCACAACCCTTAAGGAAAGGGTTTTAAGTTGTGTCCTTGGGGCATATAAGGTTTTTATATAAGGCGTTGTCGTAGAAACTTCAAAAAAGGCTCAATTGATTTGAAATTGGAGTGGCTAGTGCCAGTTTTAAGTCGAAAATGATCGGAGGGCAACTAGCATTTCCCCCCCCCCCACGCCCATCATTCCCCCAAACACATCCAATCAAAATTTTGAGATAGTTATTTTGTTCAGTGTATTTGATTTCAGGATAGAAAATATGTGTTTGAGGAGGACACTCCCCCACAACCCTCGGGGCAAGGGTTTTACGTTATGCCATGAGGGCATATAAGAACAATGTTGGCACAATGTACTTTGTATTATTTATACATAGAAATTATGTTTTTGAGGAGGACACTCCCCCACAACCCTCAGGGCAAGGGTTTTAAGTTATGCCCTAGGGGCCTATAAGGTTTTTATAGAAGGTGTTGTCGTAGAAACTTCAAAACAGGCTCATTCGATTGGAAATTCGAAGGGCTAGCACCCTTT
Source organism: Artemia sinica (assembly GCA_027921565.1). Taxonomy (NCBI): domain Eukaryota; kingdom Metazoa; phylum Arthropoda; class Branchiopoda; order Anostraca; family Artemiidae; genus Artemia; species Artemia sinica. The sequence goes on from CM051272.1 coordinate 52,188,222, forward strand.
TTAACATTCGAAAGTGATTGGAGGGCAACTAGCCTCCCCGCCCCACGGCCATCAATCCCCCAAACACATCCCATCAAAATTTTGAGATAACCATTTTGTTCAGCGTAGTTGATTTCCAGATAGAAAATATATTTTTGAAGAGGACACTCCCCCACAACCCTCAGGGCAAGGGTTTCAAGTTATGCCCTGGGGGAATATTAGGTTTTTATAGAAGGCGTTGTCGTGAAAACTTCAAAAAGGGCTCATTTGACTGGAAAGTGGAGTGGCTAGTGTCATTTTTAAGAGTCGAAAGTGATTGGAGGGCAACTAGAAACCCCCCCCCCCCGCCCATCATTCCCCAAACACATTCAATCAAAATTTTAGATAGCCATTTAGTTCAGCGTAGTTGATTTCTGGATAGAAAATATGTTTTTGAGGAGGACACTCCCCCACAACCCTCGGGGCAAGGGTTTTAAGTTGTGCCCTGAGGGCATATAAGAACAATGTTGGCACAATGTATTATGTATTATTTTACTCCTTTAGAGAAGGGCACCTCATATGGAAGGGGTCGTCGTAGAAACTTCAAAAGGGGCTCAAACGATTGTTAATTGAGAGTTCTAGTGCCCTTCTTAATAGTCGAAAGTGATTGGAGCCCACGCCCATCATTCCCCCAAACACATCGAATCAAAATTTTAGATAGCCATTTAGTTCAGCGTAGTTGATTTCTGGATAGAAAATATGTTTTTGAGGAGGACACTCTCCCACAACCCTCAGGGCAAGGGTTTTAAGTTATGACCTGGAGGCATTTAAGGTTTTTATAGAAGGTGTTGTCGTAGAAACTTCAAAACAGGCTCATTCGATTGGAAATTCGAAGGGCTAGCACCCGTTTAATATTCGAAAGTGATTGGAGGGCAACTAATACCCCCCCCCCCCCCCCCCTCCACGCCCCTTCAGTAAAGAACGATGTGGCCACAACGTGTTTTTTTTCTTCTTCTTCTTAGTCAGGCACTTCGTATCGAAGGAGTTGTCGTAGAAACTTCAAAAAGGGCTCATTCGATTGGAAATTGGAGTGGCTAGTTTCCTTTTTAATATTCGAAAGGAATCGGAGGGCAACTAGCCCCCCCACGCCCATCATTCCCCAAAGGCCCGAAAAGAATTTGCTCTTTAGTGAAAAAAGACAAATGAATGTGCATTGTCAGTTTAATATACATATACTGATATTTAGTAATCAAAATGTTTATATTATTTGATTTATTAAAGTTATAAAAGCAAAAACATTTATATTTTTTCAGTGAAGTGCAAATATTTGTTCTGGCCTTGGGAAGGCATAGGGGTTTTGCGCCCACCTTTTCCACAAACACATCCAATCAAAATTTGATTGGTAATTCAAAACACATCCATGTCTAATTACATAGGCAGCGCTAGCGCGCTGCCTATGATATTAAAAATATCCTCTTGAAAAATAATTCAATTGAAAAATATACCCGAAACAACTTGGAAGTAGCCGTCTGTTTATCGATATATTAAAAATATCCTCATGAAGAATAATTACCCATGGAAAAATATATCCATGAAAGAAAAACCTTGGAAATATCCCTGAAAAAAAAATATATCTTGGAAAAATGATTCATTTGAAAAACATACCCAAAACAAATTGGAAGCGTACCTCTGTTTATCAATATATTAAAAATATCCCCATGAAAAATAATTACCCATGGAAAAATGTATCCATGAAAAAAAAAATACCTTGGAAAAATGATCAATTTGAAAAATATAGCCTACCCAAAACAATTTGGAAATAGACCTCTTTATTGATATATTAAAGATATCCTCATGAAAAAAATTCTCCATGGAAAAATATATCCATAAAAAAAATATATACCGTGGAAAAATGATTCATTTAAAAAATATACCCAAAGCAACTTGGAAGCATATCTCTGTTTAGTGAGCATATCTTCTGTTTGATTTCCAGATAAAAAAAATATGTTTTTGAGGAGGACACTCCCCTACAGCCCTCAGGGCAAGGGGTTTAAGTTATTCCCTGGGGGCATGTAAGGTTTTTATAGAAATCTTTGTCATAAAAACTTTAAAAAGGGTTCATTCGATTTGAAATCCAAAGATCTAGCATCCTTTTTAATAGTCGAAAGTGATTTGAGGGCAACTAACTCCCCTCTCACGCCCACCTTTTCCCCAAACACATCCAATCAAAATTTTTGGATAGCCATTTTATTCAATGTAGTTGGAAGTTTCGGAAATTAGATCTTTAAGGATGACAAACCCTTCCCCCACAGCCCTCAGGGCAGGGGTTGTAAGTTATGACCTGAGGGTACATAAGGTTTTTATAGAAAGCGATGTTGTAGAAACTTCAAAAGCGCTCATTCAATTGGAAATTGAAAGGGCTAGTACCTTTTTTAATAGTTGAAAGTGATTGAAGGGCAACTAACCCCCCTCTGACGCCCACCATTTCCCCAAACACATCCAATCAAAATTTTGAGATATCCATTTTGTTCAACGTAGTTGAAAGTTTTGGAAATTGGGTCCTACAGGAAGATAACCCCCTCAGAGCCCTAAGTTCAAGGGTTGTAAATTATGCCCTGGGGGCATATAAGATTTATATAGAAAGTTGTTGTATAAATTTCAAAAAGGGCTCATTTGATTGGAAATTGAAGCTGCCCTTTTTGTCGAAAGTCAGTGGAGAGTAATTAACCCCCCTTTCACACCCACCATTTCCCCAAAAATATTAAATCAAAGTTTAGAGATAGCCATTTTGTTCAACGTAGTTGAAAGTTCTGGAAATTATGTATTTAAGGATGACAAACCTCCCAGAGGCCCTAGGGCAAAGGTTGTAAGTTATGCCCTGGAGGCATATAAGGTTTTTACAGATAGAGTTGTCGTAAAAAACCTCAAAAGGGGCCAATTCAATTAGAAATGGAGAGGGCTAGTGCCCTTTTTAATAGTCGAAAGTTATTGGAGGGTAACTAACACCCCTCTCACGCCCACCATACCTCCAGACACATCCAATCAAAATTTTGAGATAGCTATTTTTTTTCAACGTAGTTGAAAGTTCTGGAAATTATGTCTTCAAGGATAACAACCCCCTCGCAACCCTCAGGGCAAGAGTTGTAATTTATGCCCTGGGGGCATATAAGGTTTTTATAGTTAGAGTTGTCGTAAAAACTTCAAAAGGGGCTAATTCGATTGGAAATTATAAGGACTAGTGCCCTTTTTAATAGTCCAAAGTGATTGGAAGGCTTGAAATTTTTCGTAGGCAGTGCAATCGCGCTGCCTAAGTAAAGAACGATGTAGGCACAATATTTTTTTTTTCCATACCATGACACTTCGTATCGAAGGAGTTGTCGCAGAAACTTTGAAAAGGCTCATTCGATTGGAAATTGGAATGGCTAGTGCCCTTTTTAATAGTCGAAAGTGATTGGAAGGTAGGTAACACACCCTCCACACCCATAATTTCCCCAAACGCATCCAATCGAAATTTGGAAATAGCCATTTTGTTCAGCGTAGTTGATTTCCAGATAGAAAAAATATTTTTGAGGAGGATTCTCCCCCACAACCCTCAGGGAAAGGATTTTAAGTTATGCCCTGTCGGCATATAAGAACGATGTTGGCTCAGTGTATTATTTCTTATTTTTCTCCTTTAAGCCAGGGCACTTCGTATCGAAGGAGGTGTCATAGAAACTTTGAAAAGGGCTCATTTAATTGGAAATTGGAGTGGCTTGTGCCCTTTTTAATAGTCGTAAGTGATTGGAAGGCAACTAAATCCCCTTCCATGCCCACCATTTCCCAAAACACATCCAATCGAAATTTTCAGATAGCCATTTTGTTCAGCGTAGTTGATTTTCAGATAGAAGTTATGTTTTGAGGCTGAAACTCCCCCACAACCCTCAGGGCAAGGTTTGTAAGTTATTCCCTGGGGGCATATAAGGTTTTTATAGAAAGAGTTGTCGTTGAAACTTTAAAAAAGGCTCATTTGATTCAATGGGCCTGTACCCTTTTTAATAGTCGACAGTGATTGGAGGGCAACTAACCGCCCTCTCAGGCCCACCTTTTCCCCAAATACATCCAATCTAAGTTTTGAGATAGCCATTTTGTTCAACGTAGTTTTAAGTTCTGGAAATTAGGTATTTTAAGATGACAACCCCCACAGCCCTCAGGGCAAGAGTTTTAGGTTATGCCCTAGGGGCATATAAGGTTTAATAAAACGTTTTGTCGTACAAACTTCAAAAAGGGCTCATTCGATTATAAATTGAAATGGCTAGTGCCCTTTTTAATAGTCGAAAGTGATTGGGAGGTAACTAACACCCCTTCCACGCCCACCATTTCCCCAGACACATTCAACCAAAATTTTGAGATAGCCATTTTATTCCACGCTGTTTAAAGTTCTGGAAATTATATATCTGAGCAAGACAGTCCGCCACAGTCTTCAGGTCAAGGGTTCTAATTTATGTCCTTGGGGCATATAAGGTTTTTATGGAAATCTTTGTCGTAGAAACTTGAAAAACGGCTCGTGAAAAAGGGAATTCAAAGTGCTAGTGCCCTTTTTGATAGTCGAAAGTAATTTGAGGGCAACTAACCCACTTCTCATGCCCCCCTTTTCCCAACACAGCCAATCAAAATTTTAGATAGCCATTTTATTCAACGTAGTTGAAAGTTTTGGAAATTATTTCTTTAAGGATGACTACTCTTCTCCCCACTGACCTCAGGGCAAGGGTTGTAAGTTATGCCTTGGGGACATATAGGTTTTTACAGAAACCGATGTTGCAGAAACTTCAAAAAAGGCTCATTCAATTGGAAATTGAAAGGGCTAGTGCCCTTTTTAATAGTAGAAAGTTATTGAAGGGCAACAAACCCCCCTTTCACGCCCACCATTTTCCGAAACACATTCAATTAAAATTTTGAGATATCCATAACCCCTTCAGAGCCCTTAGTTCAACGGTTTTAAGTTATGCCCCGGGGGCATATAAGGTTTTAATAGATAGAGTTGTCGCAAAAACCTCAAAAGGGGCAAATTCAATTTGAAATTGAGAGGGCTAGTGCATTTTTTAATAATCGAAAGTGATTGGAGGGTACTTAACCCCTCTCTCACGCCTACCATTTCTCCAAATACATCTAATCAAAATTTTTAGATGGCCATTTTGTTCAACGTAGTTGAAAGTTCTGTAAATTTGGTATTTGAAGATGACAACCCCCTCACACCCCTCAGGGCAAGGGTTGTAAGTTTTGCCCTTTGGGCATATAAGGTTTTTATAGATAGAGTTGTCATAAAAACTTCAAAAGGGGCTCATTCAATTGGAATTGAAAAAGGAAATTATATATTTAAGGATGACAAACCCTCCAGAGCCCCTAGGGCAAAGGTTGTAAGTTATGCTCTGGAGGCATATAAGGTTTTTATAGATAGTTGTCGCAAAAAACTCAAAAGGGGCAAATTCAATTTGAAATTGAGAGGGCTAGTGCATTTTTTAATAGTCGAAAGTGATTGGAGGGTAATAAACCCCCCTATCACGCCCACAATTCATCCAAACACATCCAATCAAAATTTTGAGATAGCCATTTTGTCCAACGTAGTTGAAAGTTCTGGAAATTAGGTATTGTATGGTGACAACCCCCTCACACCCCTCAGGGCAAGGGTTGTAAGTTTTGCCCTTTGGGCATATAAGGTTTTTATAGATAGAGTTGTCTTAAAAACTTCAAAAGGGGCTCATTCAATTGGAAATTGTAAGGGCTAAACAGATTAATTAAACAGATTAATGAATTAAACAGATTTTGTTGCAAATGGTATCAAGTTTTCCATTTCAGTTCAACTAGAGGAGTTATGAAACTAAATTAAACACTAAAATTTGTGTTAAGGTTTTTAAAAGGGTGTGTGTTGTTAAAAATTGCTGAAAATTTTTCTCCAGCATACAAATAGCAGGCCAAACTATAAAGTCTTAAAAAAAACAAAAAGTCTGAAAAAGTGCACTTTAAAAAACTAAAAAGTCATAGTGCACTTTACTGAAAAAATACAAATGAATGTGCATTGTCAGTTTAATATACATATACTGATATTTAGTAATCAAAATGTTAATATTATTTGATTTATTAAAGTTATAAAAGTAAAATTATTTATATTTTTTTCAGTAAAGTGTAAATTACGTTCTGGTCTTGGGAAGGCATAGGGGTTTTGCGCCAACTTATGTTAATTTCTGCTCGTTTTGAGTTTGACTCCGTTATTTATTGTAAATTCTGTTCGTTTTGGATTTCATTTATTTATCGATGCTGATTTTTGGTAGTTTCACGCTTGGTAGATTATCTGATTTTATTTTTGCTTATTTTGTGGAAAAACATTTTTTTTAATTAATTTATAGTAAAGAGCGATGTGGGTACAATGTATTATTAATTTTTTTTTGTTTAGACCAGGACACTTCGTATTGAAGGAGTTGTCATTGAAACTTCGAAAAGGGTGCATTTATTCGAAATTGAAAGGGCTAGTGCCCTTTTAATAGTCGAACGTGATTGGAGGAAAACTAGTACCCACCGTTTCCCCAAATATAGCCAATCAAAATATTGAGATAGCCATTTGTTTGACGTAGTTAAAAATCCTTAAATTATGTTTTTGAGGATGACACTCCTCCCGCAGCCCTCAGGCAAGGGTTTTAAGTTATGCCCTGGGGGCATATAAGGTTTTTTATAGAAAGCGTTGTCGTAGAAACTTCAAAAAAGGCTCATTCGATTGGAAATTGAAAGTTCTAGTGTAGCGATAAAAGAATTTATTTTGTGGTAATGGGAGATTCGCTACTGTGGTGATGGAAATTTCTCCTATAGCGCCACTTATAGCGCTGGAGATTGTGTCAACTAGGCTAGCGCCGCTCTCAATTAATGAGAGAAAATTGAATATGTAGACATACAAATGTGGCTTCTTCTTTCTTGAGCTATCTGGAGATCAGATTCCTTTGGGAGCGTTTACCTTGGAGACCTGCGAACTAATTACCCACTATCGGACTAGACGCAGACATACAAATGAAACAAACACATATAAAAAGACAATAGATTTATTGAACTTACATGCTTAGTTGCACAGGAACAGGTCACTTCTATGACAATAACGGTGACCAAAATAATTTCGTACTAATCGTTTCAGAGCTGGATAGAGATTAAAATTAAAAAGGCACATTTACCCCACTCCCAAACGCAGTTCTTTCGTCCTGCGCTATAGGGACTGCCTGCCATTGGCTTACGTGGCCCAAGGACGCGAACCCTCGTCCAATAATACGTCTTAAATATTTTTGATGATTTAGGCGTTCACACGGTTCTTATCGTTTAAACTTCCTTAAAAATATTGTGCGTAGCACTTTTCTTATTGCTCACTGTCTTAGCGAAATCCAAAGACTGCAGTTTCTTTTCTTTGCTGATTAAGGACTTTTTCATTTTTGAAACTAGATTTAGCTTAATTATAGGAGTCCGAATTAAAGAAGGAACTTTATTTTGGTATTTCAAATACATCGTGTTTTACTCCCGGTACATATCACCCTTCCCATCAATTAATGACGTCCCGTCATTAATAACTGCTCGCCTTTGGGCTTTTTTAAATGTTCGCCTTTTATTAACTTTTTTTTTTTTTTTTTACATAATTATTTTATATATATGTTATGACTTAATCAGGAGTGCTAAAAATTTTCTCTATTACTTTTCTTATTTTATTCTACATCCCTATCTAAAATTCATCTACCGGACTAAGATTATTCATGGTTCTAGGCTAGCTACTATACTAAAGATTTTTTTTTTTTTGATTTTGCTGTCTATATGGCATGCTACATTCTATCTACGCTACATTAAATGAATGACATGATAATACTACACCTAATTCTACTTGTGGTACATACATGAATGATTTATAACATACAATATTTGGTTCATCATATTCACTGATGACATTAAAACACTTTCACTATTGGGATTTTTGAATTGTCAAAGTTATTAGGAAGTACAACATGTAGCTTCACATCTATTCATCACCTTTCGTGTTCTTAGTGTACTACACCCTTTTGTTGTAAATTACTGTCCTTCACTCCTTTTGTCCTGGCGAAAATTTCGAAGCACTTACGTTATGGTTTCTTCGTGGAACAGTTCGAGTCTAGTTGTCTTTACACGGTAAGTTTTCCCCAATAGTCAACTGGGAAATGACCGTTAAATATCATTCTAATAGTCAACTGAGAAATGATTCTTCCCACTGCAGGTGTTGGTGTTTTTCTTCTCAGCATATCATTTTTTAGGATTTTAGAGGCACATAGAGAATGTATTCTCGCGTAAAATTGTTCATTTGTGCCTTTTGAAACGGGTTGTCGTCCTACTATAGTGACTCTCTTAATATATTGTCTTTAAATTCAACTTCGAACCTCTTCAACTATCATCTAACTTCAAATATCGTTAAATATCGTTTATCTTGTACTGCTCGATGGTGTTCTCAGAGTTAAAGTTCGAATTGTCTTTAATTTCTGCTTCAAATATATTCAAATGTTTTAAGTGTCATTTAACTTCAAATATCGTTTATCGTGTGCTGATCGATAGAGTTCTCAGAATTAAACTTCAAATTGTCTTTAATTTCGTCTTCAAATATCTTCAAATGTCTTTAAGTATTTTTCAACTTCAAATATCGTTAAATATCGTCTATCTTGTTCTGATCGATGGGGTTCTCAGCATTTATGTGATTATATAGTTCGTTAAAGCACTTTATACTGAGGTTCAAATATAGTGTTACCTGATACATAATATGGTTCATAGTCGAAGAAACGACGATCGAAGGCAACTGTTGTTTTCGTAGGCGAAGCTGGGATGAAGTTGCCTGGAGTCATGGTGAGTACTCTTCGTTGGTTGAGATATGATGAAACTAGATGTTATTGGATCGTATCTGTACTGGGCAGCTTATTGTAATACTCAATGACCAAAGTGTCCATTTACTTTCATGCTTAGTCGCACAGGAACAAGTCACTTCTATGACAACAACGGTGACCAAAATACAATAAATTCGTCTGAATCTCTCTAGTTCTAAGGTACTAATCGCTTCAAATCTGGATAGAGATTAAAATTAAAAAGGCACATTTACCCCACTCCCAAACGCAGTTCTTTCGTCCTGCGCTATAGGGACTGCCTGCCATTGGCTTACGTGGCCCAAGGACGCGAACCCTCGTCCAATAATACGTCTTAAATATTTTTGATGATTTAGGCGTTCACACGGTTCTTATCGTTTAAACTTCCTTAAAAATATTGTGCGTAGCACTTTTCTTATTGCTCACTGTCTTAGCGAAATCCAAAGACTGCAGTTTCTTTTCTTTGCTGATTAAGGACTTTTTCATTTTTGAAACTAGATTTAGCTTAATTATAGGAGTCCGAATTAAAGAAGGAACTTTATTTTGGTATTTCAAATACATCGTGTTTTACTCCCGGTACACTAGTGCCCTTTTTAAAAGTCGAAAGTGATTGGAGGTTAAGTAACCCCCCTCTCACGCCCAACATTTCCCCAAACACATCCAATCAAAATTTTGAGATGTCCATTTTGTTCAACGTAGTTGAAAGGTCAGAAAATTACGTCTTTGAGGATGACACTCCTACCACAGCCCTCAGGGCAAGGGTTGTAAGTTTCGTCCTAGGGGCATATAAGGTTTTTATAGAAATCTTTGTCATAAAAACTTCAAAAAGGGCTCAATCAGTTTGAAATTGAAAGGGCTAGTGCCCTTTTTAATCGTCGAAAGTGATTTGAGGACAATTAGCCCCCCTGTCACGCCCACCATTTCCCCAAACACATCCAATCAAAATTTTGAGATAGCCATTTTGTTCAACATAGATGAAAGTTCTGGAAATTAGGTCTTTTAGGATGACAACCCCCTCACATCCCTCAGGGCA
>CM051272.1:52203091-52215591 GCA_027921565.1 Artemia sinica
ATAATAGGGGCATAGTTTTCTGTAGGGCAGGGGGGGTCAACTACCTCTCCCAGACCTCAGTTTGCCCTCCAGACCTGATTTTGCCCCCTCCAGCTGATATTTAGTTTCTTCAGTAATGTTGCCAAAACTAATATTAGCCTGCATAATTCAAGTATCAACTGAAAAAGATCAGTTTTCTTTAGAATATATTGACTTTTATAGTACTATAAAGTATCTTTATTGTACTTTTATATTACTATATAGTACTTTCACGGTACCAAATGGCTCATTTTTCAGTTTTTACTGTCATTTTCACTTGAATTGGGAAAATTTGCTCCAAATTTGCCCCCCTCCCCCCAGGATTTTGACAAAATTATGCCACTGTTAGGCGGTATAAAAAACCACTAGAAACAGTGATAAATTACAAGGGGTGGCAACCCTGTTCTCATACCCTTACTATCGCAACTAAATCTTTGAGGTTTCTAAGCCGATTATCAGTACTTAAGACCCTGAAGGCGATACAAAAAAAAATCAAGTATTTGACACAGTCCTTGGTTTAGCTTAAAATCATGAATGATTATTGTACCGGAAATTTAGTTTCGGCTCACCTGAATATTGAACCACTGATTTACAAAAGTAAAACTGTGAAATTTATTGTTGTCGTCGTCAAGATCATGACAATCTAACAAACCAACATCAAAAAGGGTAAAAGGAACGCCTTGAAGAGGATTTAGGAAGTCCTACTCGGAAAACAGCATTGTCAATTCGATTGTTTTTATTTCCACAGGATCAGTTAAGATAAATATGTTCAAGAACAAAGACTTCATCCCTCTTTTGAAAACTTGGAGAAAGCTAAGTGGCCCATCCGCACGAGAATTTACTACAGTAATGTAGCTACAATGCTTACAAGCGGGCAGTCCCCCAATGTAGCTATAATGATAAGTAGCGGGCAGTCCCCCCATGTAGCTATAACAGTTTCAAGCGGACAGTACCCCTTTTTATAGTAATATATACAAGTGCACAGTACCCGTACCATACAAGTGGGTGACCAATAGGTGTCGAGATTGTGCACAAAGTAAAAACTTGCAATTGTTATTTTAGTCTATAGTTGGTAGTGGGAGTATCAAGAATGATTGGATTTGAGAAACAGAAGATCTTACGGAATCTGGTCAAATTGGAAAAATGTTTACTGTTAGATGATGACTTTTTGGAATTATCTCTTCAACGGAAAATATTTTCTCTAGAAATGCTTAACAGTATAATGGGAACTGATTCTCCATCTTTAGACTATTGTATGAAGCTTATGCGTTGTGAATCAAATGCATTTACTCAATTTATTGATATATTAATTGAAACGAAGCAAAATGACATTGTGATTCTGCTTTTAACCACTACCTAGAAATTCATTCTTTAAAACAGTAGGAAATAAGTTTTTGTGACGATAATCGATTACTCCTCCTCCTAGAAGACAATGTTTTTTTTATTGATTTTGAGTCAGTTTCTTTTGGCAGTGAGACGGACAACATCGAAAAAATGTATCATACATGTTCACAATGTTTATATACATTGGGCAGCTGGTCAACATGTGAGAGCTGTACTACAGTTGATGACTATAATGAAAAGTGTAGACTATGCAATCCGTGTAAATTGCATAAAGGATATGCTGTAAAAATTAAGGACTGTAATACCTGTCTTGAACAGACTTGTGACTCTCATCCTAATGGGTATCTATGCTCCAATTGTCGTTATGATAAGTGTGACCAGTGGGAAAATACTTACCCTGGTATGATTGGAAAATACCCTAAACGTGACTTCAGTTTATTTCTACGGGATTGGTATCGTCGCGGTTTTAAATTGTATTGGGAAGAAGAATTTGGAGCACGTTTCAATTGTAAAAATATGAAGAGAGTATGGTTCCTGCGTCATCGTTGTGAGGACAATGCTACTAATGATTATAAACCTAGTGATTTTTATTTGGCTGTGATAGAAATTGATTCTTCATATGAGAATATTGTGTGCGACATTATTTCAAATAATCAGATAGAAACAGGTGAATTTTTCAATATGAATCGTAATAGTATCAATTTTTTTATTAAAAAATGGGTCACAAAAAAAAACAACATACAGATCTCCATATAATGCTAACAAAACAAAACTGCATATAATTCCAACAATATCAAAATAGGTCCTGACGCATATTAGCGTGTTTGGGATGACCCCAAAAAAGGAACACTTCGACTACTTATACACTAATACACTTCCTCGGGGAAATAATACTCTCTGACTCCTCCTCTCCTCCCCCACCCCTACTAAACAATTAATCAACATTCTAAGGATAATACATTTTTTTTACAGGGAACTTAAAGGGATTCAACACTCATACTCTATGATTCATCATGCTTCCTTTCATATACCGACAATCACCTCAATCAACAAACAAGAAAATTTTTTCTCTTATAACATTCACAAGCATATACTCACTCCCAGATCAATCCCCTTATCCGTGTCTACAATACTGGTTAAAGCAAATACATCGCCAAGAAGCACGAAATTCCTCAAGAACCTTCTTACCTTTTACTTCCGCCGGAAGCCTGTTCCATACTTCAGGACCAATATACCTAATAGAAAATTTAGATCTGGTAGTAACTGGAACCGGCGTTCTAACCGATTCAACATTTCTAGTTTCATAACTATGGTCCCTTTCATTATAAAGTTTCGAAAAACATGCAGGTAACAAATTAGAAAAAATTTATACATAAACAAATTTACATAAAATTTAACCAAACCAAAGAATGGTAAAATTTTTAATTGGTGATACCTCGATCTTACCGAATTCTGGGACAAATCATTGGTCAAAACTCTTATAGCTTTATTTTGTAACACACGGAGCGGATACAAATGGCTAGTGAACGTCGACGACCAAACTGTAACACAGTACAGCAAATATGGATGAATAAGAGAAAAATATAACATTCTAATAACCTTTTTGGGAAAAAAAATTTCAGCTTCCGCAGAGTTCCAACATTCTTGGCTAATTTAGTACTTATAAATGCAATATCATCTTTAAAACTTAGTCATTCATCTACCATTACACTAAGATACCTTACAGTACTTGCACGTTTTATGCTTCCATTTACTAACTCAATTTCTTCAATCCATGGATAGTAATTTTCACTTCTGCCATATAACATGAACATTGTTTTCTTCTGATTAACAAGTATTTTGTTCACTCACATCCACCTCTCGATTATCAGCATTCCTTGTTTAATGCCATTTTTCAAATCCGCTTCTGTTTTCGCAGCCATTGTAAATTGAGTATCTTCAGCAAAATTTGGAAGTATTGCTCGCACCGGACCACTACTGTACCTTGGAGTTGACAGTTGTTTGAGGCATCCATTTAGATCATTAATGTACACAAGAAATAATAGGGGACCCAAGACAGACCCCTGTGGCACACCGCACTTTACTACCATCTCTTCTGACAGAACTGTGCCCAGTCGTACTCTTTGCGTTCTTCCTTCAAGAAATGAAGCAATCAATTTCAGACTTTAAAAACGAATTCCAGCATTTTCAAGTTTAGCCATTAAAATATTATGATCAACACAGTCAAAAGCCTTCATAATATCTAGAAAAATTGAACCCACCTTTAAACCTAAGTCTAGGCAATCGTTAACAAATGCTGTCAAAAATAATAAAGCATGCTCTGTAGACGTATTTTTTCTAAAACCCAATTGACTTGAATGAAAAAAACATCTTTTTTTCAAAATAATCCATCAGTCGTCTATAAATCAATTTCTCAAAAATACGAGAAATCACTGGGAGTAGAGATATCAGACGGTAATTGTTCATATCTTCCTTATCACCTCCTTTATATAGAGGAATAACCAAAGCACTTTTCAAGCAATTAGGGTACACTCCAAATTTAAAACATTGATTAAAAAGGTACAACAGATGACTATATATAATTGGGTAAATTTTTTGAACTATTTGAAAGGTTATAAAGTCAATTCCAGCTGCCGATTTTTCATACTTTTTAAGATATCTTCAAGTTCACGTGATCTCACTGGTTGAAGATAAATGGTTGTATCACTTGCTTCAGGAAGAAAATTCTGGTATGTACCATTCCTTGTGGGGTAGATATGCCATCTAGGAAAAGAAATCCCTTTTCGATCTAAAATTTTCTTCTTGGTTTCTTTTTCTTGTTCTTACTTTTCTTTGACAAGAGTGATGAGGATGTATTTCGCTTCTGACCTGAGTAGAGACTGATGAGTGATGAGATGTTTCTCCTCCTTTTGAAACCTTTTCCACTTTGTCGCGATTTCAATCGCTCACCAAGGGATCGTGCGCTGGACCTGAGATTTTGTGAAACACTTTCTTTAAAATCTTTACCATTCCCCCAATCGTGTAGCGTAGAGGATGCAAAATCTGCGGCAACCGGCGCAATATATTTTTTAGCCAGCGGTATTGCAGAGCGAAACAGCTTAGCAAATCAACTGCCAAGACCGTAGCCCGACATTGACGAACGGCCTTTATAATAGTCCATTCCATGACCCCATTGTCGTGGTTGGAGAGCAGTAACATAGCAATCAATATCAGGACATACAAATATATTTTTTCTATTAGCCATTTTGTTGTTGCTGAATGGGTCGAAAATGACATGTAATCACGGCCAAACCTTTTGATATTGCTAGAGGATCACCTAATTCACTTCTTAGTGTTAACTGACAGAGTTGCAAATACGAAGTGTTTACAGGAACATACTGAAGATGCTTTATATTATAGTGATGAACATGTTCATGGGTTGTTTTTCGTTCAAGAACACGTAGGAGGGGGACATTTGAATTACCAACTCTCGATGTTTTCACAAAGAATGCATAAAGAAATATGCAAGAGTCCGAGGCGAGACCAGGTGGATAATCAGCAAAAATAACTTGATCCATCCCGCTAACAGTGCCTGCGTTTTTCCCATTGATCATGTTCTGTTTAAAGCCAAGAACATCTCTCAGATTATCATTGAGATGAATCACTTCAGTGTCAACAGGTGAGGTAATGTAAATCCTATCGTGTTCCATTGAATAATTAAAATGGAATGTACCATTCCTACGATATGAGATTTTTCTATTGATTGCACGACACAAATCTGTCATAGTACCATATCCTTTATATCTCAATGTAACATGGGAATATTCACTAGATTTAAATGCTTCAACCCAGTCATACTCGACAAAGAGTGACCAATCGAATGGTATAACTTGTATCTCATACACACGATCTTTTCTCAGGATATCATAGGTATTTTTGAGAATGCATTCGATAAGAGCCATTTCATACTTTCCATCATTGAATTTGATGGTGGGGGAGAGTTTCGTCCAAAAATCACTAGTTTTATTAGAATCATTGTATAGAGGGTCGGAGACATTGGACATAAACGTTACATAAAAATCCTTGGGCATTGTCAATATCTTCAACACTGATCCAAGAATCAAAATCAGAGTTGTATCCAAGCCAACGAACAAGCAACTGTTTCATGCCCCTGTGAGTACGAGTCTTTAATATCTTTTCAATCTGATAGATTCCGGTGTTTTCAACTTTTTGTAATTCATAATCATAAAAGCCGCCAAGAATCTCATCGTCTTTCATGTCACGTAGACGATACGTTATGGGTGTAGTTTCCAAGAGTTTGGAGACTTTAAAAAGTTCAGTGGACCATAAGTAATTACCCTTTTCAAAAACATTAGTAGTTCGATTGATTCGAAAAGTATCACCAACATTGAATTTCTTCTTTTTCTTCTCATTACCACCACTACCACCATGGGAATATTGTTCAAGAAAAGTGTCAAATGTATTGACATCATGATGAACTTCTGTTGGGGTTGAGTTGGACAGGGATCGATGTGGTGGTTGATTATAAATCAACATGATTCTATCCAAATCATGAATAAAAGCAGCAGTATTTTTTAAAGTGCAATATCTAGAAATTAAAAGTCGAATAGTTCTTATCAGCCGTTCGGCCAATGCTGCCTTTATTGGACTATGACTATGATAGAGGATTGTATTATATTTCAGTAGAACCTTCTTTACATGGGGATTAACAAATTCACTACCCCGATCCGTTTGAATCTTCTTATAGCAATCCTGTTCAAGGATGATTTCAAGAGCTTTAGCAACTTCTTCGCCGCTCTTTGACCGCAGTGGAACGGCATATGAATAGCGACTAAAAACACTGATTGCAAATAGAATGTACTTGTATGGGTGATTGTGACGCCGTTGAATCTCATCCAGAGTCAAAAGATCTGCTTGTAGTATTTGTAATGGGAAAAAGGCTTTAGTTTTTCGATAGTGATTACCGCGAACTCTACGATTACGATGTAGAGTGTAACTTGATTCATTCTGTAGATACTCTGCCGCCCGATTCTTTTCAAGTCCAGTGACTTGAGCAAGTGTGGTGGGTGAACTTAAACTTCCCACTGCACCAATATTCTCATAAACATGTTTCAATGCTTCAACCATTTTGAACATAAACACGTAGTGAAGTGTCCACTGCCCATTTGCATACTAACAGGTGATGGTGAGGGGGATGCAGTGATAGTAAGACGTCGTCGCTTGACTCCACCACTCATAGCTCTTGTCAAATCATTTCCACTTGGCGTGCTAGTATTTTCCGAAAATGATTTAAAACATCTTTTGATATTTGACTAAATTCCTTTAATCGTTTTAAAATATGTTTATTGGCAATAAGGCTTTTGGGAAAGTTTGATGAGTTTAAAAATGTATGCAGATGACTGTCAAATAATACAAGTCTTTTACGATTCGTGACCAAATCTGATAATAAATCAAGAAGAATATAGGTCTTGCCATAGATTACAACTTGATTCCCATTAGCATCAATTTGAACATGTTCACTGTCATTGAGATATGTCAAGAGTCTTTTACACTGTTCACGATAGGAATGTGGCATTAGATCTGCAACACTTGTCATAACTTTAGACAAATCTTCTTCTTTTGGTATTATCGTTGTTGTTGATGATGATAATGATGATGATGATGATGGAGTCATTTCCTTATTATGATCAATGGCATTTACTTTGATTGGTCTCTCACGATAGGGTTTATGTTATTGAGATTGTCCTCAACAGGTTCCTTTGGCGAAAGGGCGAGTTCAATTGGAGTCAATTTATAGGGTTTGGCCATTCTCGCTCTAGAGAAAACTGTTTACAAGTCCTGCAATGATTGGCAGTAAAAGTGTAAAGAAGTTACTGCCCGCTTGAAGAAGTTGTTTTCTTTTAAAATCGTTTCCTTTATTTTTGCTTGCCGCTGATGCTAGGGAGCGTACAAGGGAACGATGTTGCTTTGTCTGTTGCTTAACACCTTCTGGCAGTTGAACATTGCCTTCAGTTAGATTTAAACAAATTTCAGATACGAGATTATTGAATTCTCTGTCGACACCATGTTTGAGTATGGCCTTCCTAAGTCGCGGTTTTGAATTACCTAGGACGGTGAATAAATGTCAATGTTCATGTAGTTTCTTCAATGTCATGATTTCAACTAACGAGCTTTTTTACTGTTCACCGGCAGATATACAGTAATTTCATTGTCAAATATATCGGTGACTACAAGCAGATCCTCGGGTGTGTTCTGATTCAGGTCCAATAAAATGTTTCCGTAGGGTTTGTTGGTAGCCCGATTGTAGGCCGAGAGTAGGAATTTTGGTCCACCCGGATACACCTGTCTGTTTAACGTTATGAGAGAACTGGAATCACGAACAACCATGTAGATGATATAGTAGGTGCAATTCAAAGCAATTGTTCTCATACACTTGCTCTGATGAAACAGATTGTGTAGAACTAGGGTTACGGAGATCCTTTGTTGATGAAATCGGACAGTGAACAATTGTATCATCTCCTGAGACCATTCTTCAATGTACTCAGCCAGATCGTCAATAGTCAACCAAGAGTTTGATTCAATATTATTGAAAATGTCAATTCCATGTATGAATTTCGTGTCTGGGGCAATAGTTTTTATTCTATCATAGGATTCTTGCTAAACACTGTAGCAATAGTAAATTTTTGTTGGATTTTCTAAAAACATTTTATCACAATTTTGAATTATTTTTGTTAAAAGTGTCGTTTTGCCGGACATTGATATTCCACAAAAAACGATCTAAACGGAGTTTTAAATTGATACATAGTCCCCAGTTGCATCGATGTAGAAACACAACTGATTGTAGATTGCATCATTCCATTCAATAAATAATAATAGTAATTTCCCTAATCAGATACGAGAAGAAGAAAACATTTTTAAGAATAATACATGTTTTTTATTTACAGAATAAAAGCATCACTACAAAAAATACTAAATGTTTCATTAATACATACACACACATAAAAAAAAATGAAAAAGGCACTATCACGTAATAAATTCAAAACAAGACACTAAAAAAAGCACTTATCACAATTGGAAAAAGGGATATTTCGGTTATTGCGCTGCGACCTGCAATCTTTTTATTTAGAATCACATTTCTTTTTATCTATTTAATAGGACCATATTCGACTTTATGATGGTGAATGATGTGAAGTTTGGATCGGCAACGATTAGAGCACATTCTTTTGGGTCAGTCATAACGTCACAACGACTTCGATTACGTACACTCTCGCAAATTTTACCGAAGGCTGAGTTCAAAATGAGTTTTAAAATTTCCTTTTCAACCTTCGTTTTCGCTTCGGAACGTTTACCGACAAAAGTGTCAATAAACGCTTTCAAATAGGGTTTCTGGTCAAATTGGAGGGCTCTATGTATCCTTGTGACGTTGAAACCGTTGGCTGCCATCCACCGCAAAAGAACGTGATGTACAACGATATTCTCTTTTGGATGAAGGTCGGCGATAAGTTTTTGTTTTGAAGGTGTCCAGTGCACACCACCATCCTCTACCTTAGAAAAATTGTATGGGCTCAAAGAGTCCCTAGTCACCTCTCTGTTTATGCACGGGAAAACAAAATCCTTCTCTGAGTCATGATGCTCCACGGGATATTTCACCATTGATTTTAAAAAACCATCCCTGCGGTCCATTTTCCTCAACATTGGCAATGTTGGGAAAATCTGAAGCACGAGGATCGTTAAGCCATTTATAATTTCCACACGACAAAGAGTAGTGAGACATTGCCGACGGATAGAGGAAGATCATATCTAAGAAAACTGCATCCGAGTTTACACCGGTGTCTTGTCCAGTCGGATCAGTTTCGAGGATACGATCTCCATGAAAAACACACCTCCCCTCATTGATCTGTCTACAAATAGATGCTGATCCACGTCGGTGATCAAGCCAATTTCCTCTTTACTGATTTTAAGAATTAAATCCATCACCTAATGAGGAGTGGAAAAATAATAACATAAATCCAACCCAAAATCCCCATAGATTTTATCCGTGTTCTTACAGACAATATCCAGCAACGTCAATATATCACTTGCCAGGTACAATCTATAATAATCCCACCCATTGTTACACCTTCCCTTAGCCCAAACCCTCTTGGCATATTCATAGTCGACAGTGGTGCATTGACGCTCGTAAAGTGAATCGTAGAACGAGGCGATAGACGGCAATTGTTCCTCAGAAAGCCTCACGGTGGAGTTGTAGTAGTCATACGGGTATATGCCCTTACACGTTAATAAACAATACATTTCACCGTCTGGAAAGTGTTGTTAAGGAGGTGTTGCTTAAGGAGGGGGAAACTATTAAAATCGTCACTTTTCTGTACTTCAATGAGTTGTCTTAAGGATTTGGGGAAGAAGCTAAAGGAGTCTAAAAAACGGATCTTATTCATGCACAATTTATTATTATCTATTATTTGCCATTTGAATTCTAAGAGCAGCAGCTTTTCAAACATTTTGGGTATGATATTATAAGAAAAAGAACCATCTACCCATGTGCCATCTACAACTCCACCTCGTTGCATTCGTGCCAACACGGTTAAAATAAATTTTCAGGTCATAGCTGGAATTGTGTATATAAACAGGTACAAAATATTGTTGACTAACGTTTAAATTACATGATTGATGGTCCATTCCACGAAAATTGGCTCAATCCCGATACAATCGGGTTGCCCAAATGATCGTGGTCGCGGACCATCCTTTTACCCCCTTTCCCCTTACCCTCCTTTCCTCTTTCCCATTACCCTCAACAAATTCCCCCTTACAAACTCAACATATTTTTTCAGTTTTAATGGCCAACTCGTCCTCTGGTGATAAAGCCATTGGATAGGATGTATTTCGCAGCCGTGATATCGATTTATTTGCTGTTTTAATGAGTGCTGTGACGGCTGAGAGCATACAATCCTCACCACCCAATCTCTCAACTACTTCTACCAATTGCATGGAATTACACGAGTCTCTTTGTGCGTGAGCATAAGAGACTGCAATGACCTCATGTTTTTTAACAAGCTTTGAATTCTATGGATCATACACATCTATGAGAGCGGCTTGACACTCCGTTGGAGTGAATTTTGATAGTTCTTAAATCGTAAGATGGCCCTGTCACCGCTAACCGTTTGCACAGATTGACATCCGTGACGCTTGCACTTGCAATGCTTCATATGATTGTTTAAATTAATTTCTGACCGGAATCTAGAAAGGCATGTTGGACAATAGTAACATGTAACCCCCCCCCCCCCCCCCCGTTGATTCCCTTTAACCTCCCTCAGAACCCGACTGATATTTGATATTGGAAAAAAAGTCCAATTGAATCGGGATCACTGGCTGGCTTGTAAAGAAGCCAAACCCGATGTTCAACTGATTCAATAGACGGAGCCCTCACTGGAAATTTAACCCCCTTTTTGCGCTCACCCTCCTCAAATTCTGTTTCATATTGTAACATAGTAACACCAATTTTTAAATGTGCATTAGCCCGCTCAAAAATAGTTATCCCATTAAGTGTTACTGGGTATTGATCATTTAAACAATTAAAATCTACTTTAGGGAAATTTGGACTCCAAATTAACTGCATAATCGTCCAACAGTATCTTACTAGCTTCCTTTTCCAGAGGCTTGTGAGCTGCCACAAGAAATGCATATTTGAAGCATTGAAGCCCTGTATCAAAATTGAAGCGTTGTACACCTTTACACTCATTTAAATCTTCATTATATTTTGGTCCCACCGCCCCCCTCCCACTTCCCCTTAAAATAAAATTCTTTTTAAATTTACCCATATTAATATCCAAACTCCCAAGTAAATAAAACCACTGACCCACTACCCACCTCAGTATAATTATCCAATTTCGTTACTATATTATCAACCCATTCCACATAAAAACACCCTCAAAATTATTCAGGTCCGGATGAAGTGGTAGCATTTCAGTACGTAAATAACGCTCATACACCTCATCCGCCTTTTCATTTAAATAATTATTTTTTGTACGATGGCAGCCTTAATCCCGTCCCTCCCAGCTCCCTCCCGAATCACTCTTTCAAGAATGTCTAGAATCTTGCCAACATAGGAGTGTACTATGTCTACCAGATCCGTTATGATGCTACCTGATGTTAGTGCAGTAGCGGATCCAGGATTTTAGGAAGGGGGGGGGGCGACTCGTTGTGAAAAATTCCCATTCGAAATTAAGCCTAACGTACCTTACTGATATTGAAAGTTGCATGCCTCTGCTTCTATCCGTCATTTAGCTGTCGGTTCTGTAAAGCTATCCACCAAAATACATTTTTAGAAACACTATCAATATTATATAACAAATTCTCGCCTCCTATTTCCACTATTAGCAAATCTGTCAATAACACTTTCTACACTTATGTCAATATCACCGTGAACATGAAGAAGGGCAAGTCTGGTGAGTCTTTCCTCCGTCATTTTATTTCTTAGCCACGTTTTCAATCTTCTCAAGGTAGAAAAACTTCGTTCAACAGATGCCACACTGACAGGTAGGGTCATGAGAATCTGCAAGAGCGCTGAAATATTCGGGAAAATATCAGCATCGCAGTTCTGTTTCTGTAAAGTTTCCCCTAGTGTTTCAGGTATTCTACCTGTGCCTGCATTGCTTTCTCTCAGACGAAGCCACCGAGTTTTCCATATAGTAGCTTCTCCGGCCAAGGCAGATTCACTAACAGATTGGGAGGGGAAACCCATTACTGACCAGTATCGCTGTGACATGTCATGAATCGTATTAGCGAATTGTTGTTTGTTCGTTTCCATACAATTTATTGGCAAGAAAATACTGAGCTTAAAAGTGTCCAGCGTTTCAACAGAAAAACAGCTTTCTAAGTCCAAAATGATTGTGTCCAACAGGGGAATAAAAACTGACCGTCTATAATATTCCTCGTAAGAACTGAATCGTACATTAATCCAATTCGTTTACTTTTTCGCTATCCTTGGGACGTGTGTACGTGTGTACGTGTGTATGTGTGTATGTGTGTATGTGTGTATGTGTGTATGTGTGTGTGTGTGTATGTGTATATGTGTATATGTGTGTATGTGTGTATGTGTGTATGTGTGTATGTGTGTATGTGTGTGTGTGTATGTGTGTGTG